>KQ954533.1:0-80129 GCA_001541205.1 Rhodotorula sp. JG-1b | reverse complement strand
CACCTGGGTCCCGCTAGCTCGCTCCGCTCGTCGAGAGAGTGTTCGCTCGGTTCATTCAACACCGAGCGTTCCAACAACCTTCCCACCTCACTCACACTTTGTTTACTGTTCCCGTAGACGTGTATTTTCGCTGTATCGGTGTGCAGTGGTCCCCGGTTTTACTGTCTCTGGGGTTGTGCTCCGGTGCCATAGGGCGCAGTGGGGGGCCATTTTCCGGAGTGACCGAGCTTGACCTTCTCGTGATTGGCCAGGGGCGCAGCAGTTTTCTCTCTTAAATTATGGTCTTGGAGATACGCTCCGGGGTGTGGGTGCCGAGTTACGGTGCGTTTTCTCCTCAAGGTGCGACGCTTCTATGCTATATGCCAAACCACTGTCGCTCTTCACCCATGGGGGTCTAGCTCATCGGTAGAGCGCTCGCTTAGCATGCGAGAGGTGCAGGGTTCGACTCCCTGGTCCTCCAAAGATCCTTCTTTTGTGTCTGCGGATCCTTTTTGCGGTGAGGGGGACATCTTTTGCGGGAGACGTGTGAAAATCCAAGTGGCTATGCATAGCAGTTCGACTCTCAGGGAATACCCGAATGCAGCTGTCTATGGTCAACCGGCTACAGGAGTCCTTGTGGCAGAGCTTATCAGTGATTTAAACTGCTGAACATACTTGTTCATGAGGCCACAGCGGATTCTTCAGAGGCAGACGAAGGAGTCTCTTTCAGATCTGGCCAACTGCTGCTGACTTCGAGCCGCTCAGAAACAAAAGTTGTGCTGCTCTAACTACAGCAGGGCCAGCCTCACCGGAGTTTCGAGGGAAAAAAGAATTGACCACGCTGGGGCTCGAACCCAGAGTCTCCTGATATACGTTGAATCGTAGTCAGACGCCTTGCCATTGGGCCACGCGGCCATCGATGTTAGCGCTTTGAGGTTTGCAATATACTCAGCTCATCGAAATTCAAGCGGACTGCAGCACCCGCGGAACTTGATGTGGCCTCGCCTGATCGGCATGTACGCAGGAACACTTGGCTATGATGTGCCAGCAATGCCCCAGCGCCATTCAACGGACATGCCAGGCAACAGATCACAGGGGAAAGGCTTCTGCAGCATCCGATGCCTCGAGAACTTCTCTTGCAAATGGCCCACACCAGCAACGGTGATTAAACGGAATTGCCCACAAAAAGATCTCGAGTTCTTCCACCAGCCAACAAGCCGCTTGAAAAGAATGCAAAAAGACATGGCGCTTTCCGGGATTGAACCGGAGACCTGCAGAAGTGCAGCTCGTATAAGAAGCTTCAGTCTGTCGCTCTCCCAACTGAGCTAAAGCGCCTTTGATGGTAACTTGCGTCATCAGTTGTCAATAGTACAGGCACGTCGCGTGAACCATGACGGGCGACTTGACCGCAGACAGATCCCCGTCCGGCGACGCGCCGCCGACACGCGCATCTGCCCCCAAGTCCGCATCGAGGATGGGGCTCGCCCCACCATTGCAGCAGGTGCTGGACAACTTGCTGTCCTCGCTGTACAACCTCCAGACGGCAGCGCCCGGCGGCCAGAAGCGATACTACTCTGCCATCTTTCGCGACCTCCCGGACCGACGCCTCTACCCAGACTACTACATCGTGATCAAGGAGCCGCGATGCCTCCACGACATCATGGTGCGCTACTTACCCCAGCGCTCGACAAGGCGCTGCTCGGCCTCCAACCTCAGGCCTCGTCCTCCCCCCCCGCTTCCTGCTAAGTCTCAAGTCGAACAGCTCCAAACTGACCCGCGGCATATCCCACTGAACAGAACAACATGCACCGCAACCTCTACTCGTCTCCGCAGGCAGTCGCGTACGACCTGTTCCTCATCTGGTCAAACGCGCGTGAATACAACGAACAAGGCAGTCTCGTCTACGCAGACGCGGACAAGCTCGAGGTAAGGCCCGTGGCGGTTATAGCTCTTGCGAAAAAGAGGTCAACAGCAGCACTGACGCGACGCGTCAGTCCTTCATGGAGCGGCTTTGGCGCGAGCGTTCTCCGCCTCTTCCAGCCTACGAGACGCTCGTCCGGCCCGGCCAAGCTCCGCCCGCTCAAGCACCGTTCGCATCCGCCGCGGTCGCCAGTCCGAGGGAGCCGGAACGCAAGGTGAAGCGCATCAAACTCACCGGGTCGCTCGCCAGCTCGACGGCGGGTTCTGCTGCCACCACAGCTCCCAGTCCGAACCCGCAACTGGCCTCCACGATCACAGCGCAACCCGCTCCGGCACCATCCCTTACGGTCAAACTCGGCGGAGGGAGGCTCACGCCGTCGCTAGCTTCGACCTCTCAGTACGCCGATTCTTCCGCGGTGGCTTCGACCTCTCGGAGCCCTTCCGCGGCTGCACCGGGACCGCAGAGCGCACGCCAGGATAGTGAAGATGCCACTGTCCGAACGGGAGGAGCAGCAGCAGAGGGTGCGACTGGAGAAGAGACCAAGCCGCCCTCAATACCGACCATTCCCGACGTGGAATCCGGTTGGCTCAGCGGCCCTGCCGTACGTTCCTCCCGAGACCCACAAACGCGCGACTCATACACGAACTTATCTAGCTCTATCCCGCGCAGGACGAAACAATGCTGCTGGGCATTGTGGATCGTTTGCGAACCTACACCGATGTCAGGTGCGTCGGGGAAGCGTTGCCGCCTTCTCGAACCTGTCCTCACCGCGCTCCTCGCACAGCGGACGACTGCTCGCGACGCCCCTGATCGATGTACCGGAGCCAGCATCGCGACCGGACTACTACGAGTTGGTCAACCCTCCCATCTCGCTCAAGACGATCGATGTACGCGATTTTGCTCCGCGTCGCAGATGGCTGGCACTCACGAACTTCCTCCCACCAAACAGGCGAATATCCGCGCGCACGCGTACGCATCTGCAGAGGCGTGCGACCGTGATCTGCATCGTCTCTTTGAAGTCGCCCGGCTCTTCATCCGCCCAGATTCTCCGGGCAACGTGTACAGCGACCTGATGGTTCTGCAGGTACACGATCTCTCTGTGCCCCCATTATCGCGACCCGGCTGTAACTGACGCAGAACCGTCCATGCAGCGCCTCTACCAAGAGCTCACCAAGAATGCTTCGTCGGCGGATCGGGCGGCGGAAGCGGAGACGGCAGCGAGTCTGTCCTCCGTCAGCGGAGGCCCCGGCAATGTGCAGCACGCCAAAGGCGACGAGGCAAGTCACGGGACCGACTTCAAGAGCAAGGCAACGGCGCGGCCCACCCTGCGCGACAAGATCTTCCTCGACAGCATCCATTTCAAAGGCCACACGCTCCGGACAGGCAAGGCGCACACCCTTCGAATGAACAAGGATCTGAACCGTTTGCTGATGCCGAACCGCACGAACAGGCGATTGGATCCACCTGCTCAACCCGGACGCGCCGGGTAAACCGATCATTGCCCAGATCTGGAAGACGTACAAGCGGCCCGAGTAAGCTCTCAATCTCGGCCCACTGGCGCCCACGTCGCTGATCCAGCGTTCCTTACCTTTCCCAGCTCACCGCAAAGATGTGTCAGCGTATGCTGGTACTACCGCGTGAGGCATGCCATGTTTTGATTCGCTCAGCCGCCTTTGACTTAAACCTACTGCATCATGTCTTGCAGCCCGAAGAGACTGTTCACCCGGTCTCCCGCACATTCTACGAAAATGAGGTGTTCAAGACGGGCGTCTTTGTCGATCAGTAAGCCCATCTTGAACCGAGCGACGCCAAATGCCGTAACTGAAGGGGGCACACCGCTCGCAGCAACATCGAAGACTTCCTCGGTACCTGCTTTGTGATGTTCTTCACTCGATACACTCGCGGGCGTCCGAAATCATGGGACGCGTCGATGCCCCTCTACGTTTGCGAGCACCGGTACAAGGACGACATCAAACAGTTCAAGAAGATCAAGAGCTGGTCTTCTTGCATCCCGGAAGAAATCCGCGCGCACGAGTACGATTTCGAGCCGTACGCCGACGGGCACGTCGATCAGCTGGCCCGCGTCAAGAGTCCGTTCGTTCGTGGAGTACCAGGCCCAGGTCGACTCGACTCGACCGGCCCGCACCAAGTGGCGGCCTCGTCGCCCTCGTATCGCTTCTCTAACGAAGGCCGACCGCAGACGGCCGAGGAGGCTCGGAATGAGACGATGGCCGGCGGCGCAGCAGGCGAGCAAGCTGGGGCCTCGGGGGATGCCAGCGCCACTGCACACAGGTCTCCGAGCACGGCCGCCGGTGCTTCGCTTGCGGTCGCACCCGCCGACTCGACGACCGATGTTCTCGTCCTGCCCGCCGCCTCCTTCCAACAAGTCGCCGGACCCTCGTTCGACCTGCAAGAAGCGAGCCTTCCGGCCTTTGCCGCCTACCCAGCCCACGCTGCCGGGACCCCAGCAGAGCTCGCTGCGAGCGCAGAGGCGTATGCACCACTACCAGCGAGTTTGAGTAAGTACCAGTTATCTGCTTGCCGATTCCGCTTCAAATATTCAAGAACTCAGGCGGCTGACCGCTCCCGCTCCTCGACGAGCAGAGACCAAGTTCCGCGGGGACGCTCTCGGCGAGCTGCTCTGGTTTTCCGCGCCCGCTGCAGTCGTTCCGAGCGTGACACGGCCGTCGCATTCTTTGGCATACCTCCTGTGGCAGACTGAGCGCGGGTCGACGAGCGCGTGACCGTGAGTGAAACACAGCATAATTTCAATCCTGTCCGAATTGCACGAGACTATTACGGCTAGCGTGGTAGAGACGCTCGAGTGGGGAGCACCATACTGCACAAATTGAGTGAAAATCACGGGCACATGCGTGCTGGGACGGGCAAGTAGAATAGACCTTTACTGCTCTTCGAGCCTCACATCATCGGCAAGCAGCTGAGCTGCTTGTTTCGCGAGCTTTTTGCGTTTCCTGCAGGAGTTCGCTTAGAGTGAGTACTACGAGCGAGGTCGCTGCTCCGAGCAGCGCAAGAGATACCCACCGTTTTGTTTCGTACTCCTGAACGCTTTTCAAGAGCGCCGGTTGGAGGTACATGAGTTCGGGTGGGAGCGTCTCGCCGCTCTTGAGGCCACGCAGGAACCGCTGTCGAACTTGATGGTATGCGCGCGTCGGGCACAACTTTGCGACGCTGTCCCAGGCGCAGCCGCATTGGATCACCGCTCGGATGAGGGCTTCGTCTTCAGAGATATTCCACTGATCGCGGACGGACGGAGAGAGAGAGAGACGCGGTTAGAAACAGCGGGAACGGCGCTCGAAGGACGCGCACTCACCTTGATGTACGGACTGCGGGCCTTCTTGCCGTCCGGCCCGACGCTTGACGCGCTCCTGCTGCGGGCTTTGGCCTCGGGATCTGCCTTTGCTTTGCCTTTGCTGCCTTTAGCAAAGGTCGAGTTCGCTTCGTCGGCGGGCAAGTGGGCGTAATCGGCGGCCTCCTGACTTGCGCTCGCCTGGGCGAGTACGTCGAGAGCGGACAATCTTTGCCCGAGCGGTTTGCCGGCTCTCGTGCCAATCGGACCGGCGGCGGCGACGGCGAGGTCAGACGACGTCGATACGGTGGTAAAGATTGCGGGGGGCGAAGGCAGGTGATCGAGATCCTCGTGCGAGACGCCGCGAGAGAGCCAGGCGCCTGAACCGTCCTCATCGGAATCGGCTCCGCTCAGCGCACTCGGATCGGTGTCGTGGTCGTCGTCGTCGACGTCCTCTGAGTCATGACGAGGGAGCGGTTCCGACGGCACACGAGCCTTGGACAAGCGCTTGCTCCGGCGATCAGGCGATGCCGCTTCCGTCGACTTGCGACGCCGCTTTTTCGATCCCGAGTCCAAGCCGGCGAAGCCGAGCGGAGGAGGAGGCAACACAGTCGCGGGCGCCGGAATCGCCAGCTGAGGTACCGGCAGGGGCGGGAGCACAACGTTTTCATGCGAAGAGACGCGGGCGAGCTCGAGCAGACCGTTCGTCTTCTCCTTGTCGAGCGCCTTTGACCCACTCGCAGTAGTAGCCGACGACGATGTAGAAGGGTCGGGAAGCACCGACGTCGAGTTGCGCGCCCTTGGTGGGGCGGCAACAAACGCGGGTGCAGCAGACGTCGTGGCCGCCGAAGCATCATCGTTCGCCGAGATGAGCGGCGCCGCTCTGATGATCTCTTGCGCCTGCTCGACAATGACACGCGAGAGAGGGACTCGGTTGATGCGGTTCACGTGCGAGTGCACCTTGGCGGCCTGGAGGAGCAGCTCTGCCTCTGCGTCACCGAGCTGGACGTGACGCGGTCGGCCCGGCGGGAACTGCCTCGCCTCGACGGGTTGGGGCGGCGACGTCTGCGCCGAGACGGGGGGCGAAGGCAGTGCGAGCTCGTGGTCCACGACAACCAGCGGCGCGCCCTGAAGCATGCCCGCTCGGAGGTCCCGCAAATGCTGCTCGGCGCGGGTGATCTGCGCTTCCGCCACTTTGAGCTGCGGGGAAAGGGCGAACGTGTAGGTCAGTATGGTCGCTCGTCTTGTCACGTTGGTGCCGAGAGTCGCAACACGCAGGTGTGTGCCGACAACTCGAGTTTGGCGGCGGCGGCGGAACCAGGGAAGATCGAACTCACGCGTTGTTCGAGGGAAGACTTGTCGATTTTGAGCGCCTGATTCTCGCGCCTCAAAAAGTCGACTCGATCGGCGGTGGTCTCGCTCCCTTCCTCATCGACTGCACCAAGTCGATCCAGTCCCTTGCCCTTGTTCAGTCCGTCCGTGTCGAATGCCCGCTGATCCGCCGAGTCGTGATCGGCGTCTTCTCGTTCGCCGCCTGCGGTGGAGTTGCGGGCCCCGCGCTTTGTCTCGAGCTCAGCGCCGTGCGCACCAGCCGCAAAGTCGTGCTGCTCTCCTGCTGGACCACCCGCGGGCGGCGACCGGCGGTTGACGACACTCGTCGTTGTGAGGAGTTGCAAGACGCTGTCGGCTTGGGGGGCGGCGGCAGCAGAGGAGGAGGACGACAACATGCGCTTGTCCTCTTCGGCTTCGGAGAGTCGGCGAGCGAGAGTGCGAGCCTGGACGACGAGCTGTTCGTTCTCGCTCGAGGCGCGTTCCAGCTCGAGGCGCGCGCGCGAGGCGTACACGGCTGGGAGGTGGGCGAGCTCTGTTTCGAGGCGGGCAATCTTGGCCCGCGCTTCTTCGAGCTGCAAGTGCGAGTGCGTGCAATACGAGTCAGCACGAGAGTACGGTTGAGATGTCACAATCGGCGGAACTGACCTCGCGTTGACAGCCGTCCATCCTCTCGTGCGCGGCCAGTCCGTGGCCGACGAGCTCCGTGAATTGCGCACCACTTATCTCGAGAGCCTGTGTAGTGTTCCAACGGGTCAGCAACCCACGAAGATGCTGTGGGCGCGGGGCTCGACCGCAGTGTGCACAGGTTCACTGATGAGGCCAGGAGAGCCTCCATGATTTCCCATCGCCTGACACACCTGCTCGCCGAGGACTTGACGGTAACGCAGCAGCGTGTCCTTGTCAAGCCAGGCGTTGCTCTGCGTCGCCGCATGCGGAGCTGCCGTCGCGGTCGCGAGCGGCTCGAGCGACGACAGTTGTTGTTGATTGGCGGCGGCGTCGACGGGAGACGGAGGGCTGCCAGACATGGCCGGCGGGAGGGCCGGGTTTTTTCAGCTCTGGATGCGAGTGATGCCGCTTGTGCGTCTAGCACGAGATCTGAGGTTGGAATTGTTGACAACGCGTGTTGACATCCCAACGCCCGCCGTTTTCGACGAGGCGAGGTGCCAGCGCAGTTTTGCGTCTCTCTCCTCGCGTTTCCTACTTTTGCAAAACTCACACGCTCTCTGTTATCCTGTGGGACTGCAACGAGCTCATATGCGTTCTCCCGCAAGCTGCATGGCAAACTCGCGGTCCTCTCATGCTCGGCTCGAGCCATGTGTCTCCCTCACTCGCCGCTCATGCGTGCAGGACGGGACCATAGTCCGACTGCCCCCGTACGAGATGATAAGTCAAGATTGCAGCTCGCCCTTGAGCGCGGTTCCGACAGCCAGATATACCCCAGTGCCGGCGCTCTTCAAGGCTGACTCTCAGAGAGACTACCGAATCCCACGCCGCCGAGTGAAAGTCCGCTGGCCGTCGAGCAACAGCGGGCGGATGCCAACCTTCTTCGCTTGTCCATGGCGCCGAGGTGACGCGGGAATCACACCTTGAGGGGATTATATAAGTCGACCCTTGTCGCCAACAACGCAAGGTCCGCCGCACGGATTCACGCGAGTCGAGCTTCGGGTGGTTGTGCGCGGCCAAAGGAACGAGCCTGATCAGGTCGCGTAGAGCAATCAAGCTTGTGCAAGAGCGAGAAAGGGTTGTCCGGGGTTTCTTGCGGCAACTTGAAGACGGTGTCGGAGCATGGGAGAGAGGTTCGTCGTCCGCGGGTGCGAGTGAGGTCTAGCCGGCCAGCAGTTGCAGTCACCTTGAAGCAGGATAGAGTACAGCTGGCAGGAGAAGGAGAGTCTCGGCGGCGTGACTTTGGGCGCGTCCGTCGACTACTGACACGCAGCCAGGCGCACCACCTCCGCTTTCTCCCTCCGCACAGCCATTCACCCGGCCAGTCCACCCGGCCAGGATGCTGCTGGACATCAACGTACGTCCACCCCGAATGTCCCCGGTCCAGCGTCGACCAGCGTGCTGACACCCCTTCACCTTCCCCTCCTCGACGTCTTGACACCGGTCACCTCTCTCCCGACACTCTGTCACGGACAGAGGAAGCTCCTGACACGCTGCGCTCGCGTCAAGAGCGTAGATATTCATAGCGAGCTGCCATGTGAGTTGTTCGGCCGTTGTTTTCGCTGTCCTGCTGTGGATGCCCTAACGAGTCTGACGATGTATTCGGCACGCGTGCAGGGCTCATGTACGTACCGAAGCAGGTCCTCTCGCTTCTGTGATTCCACTGCTGACGGTTCCTTCGTCGTCTACAGCACCGCGTTGTACACCGGCAATGTCATCATCTACCACATCGAGACCGGCGTAAGGAGGAGGTTCGGTTTGCTCCCGTGTCCCTTCATGCCCTTCTGACCTCGCTTGTCCCCCACACTAGGCGGTCATCAAGACGTTCGAGGTGACCGAAGTGCCGGTCCGGTGCGTCCGCTTCATCGCGCGCAAGAACTGGTTCGTGTGCGGTTCCGACGATTTCCACCTCCGCGTCTTCAACTACAACACGGGCGAAAAGGTGACGGCGATTGAGGCCCACCCCGACTACATCCGATGCCTTGCCGTCCACCCGACACAGCCGCTCGTCCTGACCGGGTCCGACGACATGACCATCAAGCTGTGGGACTGGGAGAAAGGGTGGAAATGCGTCCAGGTCTTTGAGGGCCACACGCACTACATCATGAACCTCGCGTTCAACCCCAAGGACTCGAACACGTTCGCGTCCGCGTGCCTCGACCGCACCGTCAAGGTCTGGTCGCTCGGCTCGCCCGTCGCCAACTTTACCCTCGACGCCCATGATAAGGGAGTCAACTATGTCGAGTACTACCACGGCGGAGACAAGCCGTACCTCGTCACGACCGGCGACGACCGCCTCATCAAGATTTGGGACTACTTGTCCAAATCGTGCATCCAGACCCTCGAGGGGCACACCTCGAACGTCTCGTTCGCCATCTTTCACCCTTCCTTGCCGATCCTCATCTCGGGCTCGGAAGACGGCACCATCAAGATCTGGCACTCGTCGACGTACCGCCTCGAAAACACCCTCGACTACGGACTCGAGCGGGCGTGGTGCATCGCGTACGCCAAGAAGGGGAACGACGTCGCGTTCGGCTTTGACGAGGGCGCGGTCGTGGTCAAGCTCGGTCGCGAAGAGCCGGCCGTCTCGATGGACTCGGCCGGCAAAGTCGTCTTTGCCCGGAACGCCGAGATCTTGACGGTCGCGCTGCAGCAGCAAGCCGCAGACGAGGAGGCGATTCCGGACGGCCAGCAACTTGCGTTGCCATCTCGCGAGCTCGGCAACACCGAGGTGTACGCCTCGACGCTGCAGCACTCGCCGAACGGACGGTTCGTGACCGTCTGTGGCGACGGAGAGTACATCATTTACACCGCGCTCGCATGGCGCAACAAGGCGTACGGTCAAGGGGTCGGCTTTGCGTGGGCGACCGACTCGAACACGTACGCTGTCCGCGAAGCCGGGTCCAAGATCAAGGTGTTCCGCAACTTCAAGGAGCGACCAGGTCTCGTGCAGGTCAACTACCCGACCGACGGCGTCTACGGCGGTCCCTTGCTCGGGGTGAAAGGGATGGGCTTTGTCGTCTTCTACGACTGGGAGACGGGCGCGATCGTGCGGCGGATCGAGGCCGACGTCCGCGAAGTGTACTGGTCCGGCACCGGGAACCTCGTCGCGATCGCCGGCGAAGACTCGTTCTACATCCTCCGCTTCGACCGGGACGCGTACCAGGCCCGACTGGATGCGGGTGGCCCCGAATTGGACGACGAAGGCGTCGAGGAGGCGTTCGAGGTCGAGGCCGAGATCAGCGAGACCATCTCGACCGCCAAGTGGATCGGCGACTGCCTCGTGTACACGACCGCCGCGAACCGGCTCAACTACCTCGTCGGCGGTCAGTCGCACACCATCACCCACTTTGACTCGCAGATGTACCTCCTCGGCTACCTCCCGCATCACAACCGGATCTACCTCTGCGACAAGGACGTCAACCTGTACGCGTACTCGCTCTCGCTCTCGGTGATCGAGTACCAGACGGCGATCCTCCGCGGCGACATGGAGAGCGCCGACGAGATCCTGCCCTCGGTCCCGCACGACCAGCGGAACCGCATCGCGCGGTTCCTCGAGGCGCAGGACTTGCGACCGCTCGCGCTCGAGATCTCGACCGACCCCGATCACAAGTTTGACCTCGCGATCGGGCTCGACGACCTCGAGACGGCGCTCTCGCTCGCGCGCAGCTCGCCGCACCTCGGCTCGCAGGCGAAATGGCGGACGGTCGGCGACCGCGCGCTCGCCGGCTGGAAGGTGCAGCTCGCCGAAGAGTGCTACAAGCAGGCGAACGACCTCTCGGCCCTCCTCCTGATCTACACCTCGACCGGCGACCGGAACGGCCTCGAACAGCTCGTGCAGCGTGCCACCGCCGCCGGCACGTACAACGTGGCGTTCGCGGCGGCCCTGCAGCTCGGCGACGCCTCGTCGTGCGTCGATACCCTCCTCGCGACCGACCGCGCTCCCGAAGCCGCCATCTTTGCGCGGACGTACGCGCCGAGTCAGGCTTCGAAGGCGGTCCGCCAGTGGAAGAAGCAACTCGAAGGCGCGAAAAAGACGAAGCAGGCGAACGCGATCGCCGACCCGAGCGAGCACCCCGACGAGTTTGCAGAGGGATGGGAAGCGGCGCTCGAGCGCGAACGGGCTGGCCCGGCGATCGAACACGAGGAGGAGCAGCAGCAAGAGGGCGACCTGGTGCAGTTTGACGACCGCGACCAGGACGTGCAGGCACCCTACTCTCACGCGGCCAACGGTGGTTCGGAACACTACGAAGAAGAAGATGAGTACGACGGCGCTCAGCAGGAGCAGCCGTACGGAATCGAAAACGGCGTCGCCGGCTTGTCGCTCGAGCAGCAGCAGCACGAGTATGCAGGCAATGGCGAGGCCGACTTGTTGGGCGACGCAGATCAGGGTAGGTGTCCTCCCATTCACCTCGAATCCCCGTCGTCGAAGAAACTGACCGAGATGTCGACGCCTCCCGCAGACATGCCCCCTCCCGTCCCTGTCGTGAACGGCGGCAACGCGGTGCCTCCAGCGGGATCATCCCAGCAGCAGTACGGAGACGAGGAGGAAGATCTGCTGGCGTAAAATGAGTCCGACCCGCGCGCGCGCACATGGAAGAGGGTCCTCCGTTGTATTCTGTCTAGTCATTCCTGCAGTCGTGATTGTTCTTTTCTTGTCCACTCTCGGATTCCGGCGGCCGGCGCGCTTCTACAGACTCAAGTCTCCTCGTGCAAGCTTGCTTGACATTAATTGGCTTGACCCGAAGGGTGCGTGTCACATTGCGAGAGTGGCGAATAAAAACGCTTGGAATGAATGCGAACGACGTCTCGGCAGTTTCCGCCAAGGCTCGAGGTTTTAACCCGTGAGCGGGCATCGCGCGAGTGGCTTTCGCGAATCGCCCGCCACTGAGCAGAGGAAAGGAACGAAAAAAGACCAGCTAAAATCCCGTTAGACGCAGAAAACGGCGGGGCAAAACCCGCGGGCACGCGGTGGCGTTTACTCGATTGGCTGTTTCGCACCCCGGATTATCGGCGAGTGTATGCCGGCGCGAGCTCAAGCCCTTCTCCGGATTTTATTTTCACGGCCGGCTGAACTCGCGGCTAAGGGGCAGCGATTGTGTTGGCTTCCTCCTAGCTCTCTCCCTCCATCCGCCCCCCTTTTGGTGAGTGTATACACGCGTCAAGACGTGCCAGTCTGACTGCTCGACTGACTCTAGCGAACGAGCAGGTCCGCCTCTTCTCTTTCCCCCTTCACCGCCCCACCGCCCGGTCGAGGACACGTTTTCTTTCCCCCAATCCGCCTCTCTCGTCCACTCTCCTCACTCGTGAGCTCTGGACTTTTCGCGTTCAGCTTCGCACGGGTCGTGCCTGACACGTCGCTCCTATTGGTCTCTCCCCAGAGTCGATCCACTTCGACCTCTCGCCGTCCAAGCCGCCGATCGCCATGGCCGCCACTCTGCGCCAGCGCCCCGTCGCTTCTCAGCAGCCGACCAAGGAGCAGGAGCACGATGTTCTCGCGTCTTCCGACTCGGAGGACGACGAGAAGAGCCCGCTCAAGATGCTCGAGAACGAGTACCCGCCGTTTAACGTGCCGACTTACACCATCAAGGAGTTGCTTGGCGCCATCCCGTCGCACTGCTTTGAGCGGTCCGCACTCCGCTCGTCGACCTACGTCGTCATGGACTTTGTCCTGATCACCGCCGCGTACTACGCTGCGACCAAGATCGACCCGGCGTTCAACTTCGAGGACGGCCAGGTCCTGAACGGGTGGGCCGGCTTCGCCGCCAAGTGGGCTCTCTGGGCGACGTACTGGATGGTGCAGTCGTGGTTCGGTACCGGTGTTTGGATTCTCGGTGCGTACCTTCGTGCCCTATCGGTGGCGAGAATGCCCGCGGCTTACATTCTATTTTCATCTCGCAGGACACGAGTGCGGTCACCAGGCGTTCTCGACCTCCAAGACCATCAACAACACGATGGGATTGTTCCTCCACTCGTTCGTCCTCGTCCCGTACCACTCGTGGCGCATCTCGCACGCCAAGCACCACGCCGCGACCGGGCACATGACCCGTGACGAGGTCTTTGTCCCCCGTACCGCCTCGTACCACAAGGCCGCCCCGACCGGCAAGAAGCTCCGCGTTTCGGCCAACATTGAACTCGACGAGCTCCTCGAGGACGCGCCGCTGTACCGCCTGTACTGGCTCGTCATCCAGCAGCTCTTCGGCTGGCCCGCGTACCTCTTCAGCAACGCCTCCGGTCAGCTGTGGTACCCCGCGTGGACCAACCACTTCCAGCCGTCGTCGCTCGTCTTCGACAAGCGCCACCGCAACCAGGTTCTCCTCTCGGACGCTTTCCTCGTCGGCATGATCTCGCTCATCACCCTCTTCGGCTACTTCCACGGCGGACTCGCCGGCGTCGTCAAGTACTACTTCATCCCGTACCTCGGCGTCAACCATTGGCTCGTCATGATCACCTACCTCCAGCACACCGACCCGTCGCTGCCGCACTACTCGGCCGACCAGTGGAACTTCCAGCGTGGCGCCCTTTGCACGATGGACCGTAACCTCATGGGCCCGGTCGGACCGTACCTCATGCACGGCATCTGCGAGACCCACGGTGAGCATCTCGGTGTCTCCGCGTTGACTTTCTCTCGTTGCTGACATTTCCCTCCGCGATCGCAGTCGCCCACCACCTCTCGTCCAAGATCCCTCACTACCACGCGTGGGAGGCAACAGAGGCGCTCAAGAACTTCCTCGGCGAGCACTGTGCGTCACCGCTCAGGACTCGTTTGCGCAGCGCGAGACGCGCTTTTGCTGACCTTGACTCCCGCATCCAGACAACTACACCGACGAGAACATGTTCGTTTCGCTGTACAAGAACTACACCCAGTGCCGCTACGTCGACGACGAGGGCTCGGTCCTGTTCTACCGTGACGCGTACGGCCGGAAACGCCGCACCGCCGTCATGCCCGACGTCCCGTCCGACTCGGGTGTCGAGGGTCTATAAAACGCCACTTAGACGAATCGCTCTCTCTTCTCTGTCCACACGCTCCGCGACAGCCCCCCTTTCTCCCCTTTTCTCAAGAATCGTCTCGTTCCATCCACCGGCTGTATCGCTTATATATCTCTCCTTTGGGTCCCCACTCTCTCTCTCGGTCGACGTTCATTTACACTCTTACGCCACTCCTTACACTGTCTTTGCATTCCCCCCACGTCTCACTCGTATACACAACCTTTGTCCGGCCTCAACGGCCAAAGCGTTTCCCGGCCGGTAGATTCCCCCCTTCTTCTCTTTAGTTTCCTGAGAAATGCTGTAACTGGCGGTGCGGTGCGTTGAAGTGCATATTGCCGCGATATGATACCGGAACCCTTGCGTCGCTATGTCCTCTGCTAGCCGGGCAGAGACTGTTGCGCGGACCTTTTGACGGGCGCGAGCAAGGCAGAACGCCGATTTTCTGCCTGCAAGCTCGCGAGTGCACCATTCGGCTGCGGTAGGCTGACCTCGCTAGCATGGCCGCGGTGCACAGGTTCAGGCTTCATATTGGTTGCCTGCTCCGGACGGGTCCTCTCCAACTGTGCCCGGAGAACAGATATTTTTCGCCACTCTGGGGAGTGGCAACGGAGCATCAAGCTTCGGTCCCCTGACTGCAGGTGCATCTGCGACGGCGCTGTGCACGGCCGAGCTGATATCGGCTATCAAGGTGAAGGCTAGCCTCCGGACGCCAGAGTCCGACCACCTCGCGAGCGACGCCGTTCCTGTCGTGCTTGCAGCCTTTGGGATCCGCCTAAATGTGCTACAGATTTGGGAGTGCAGGCGTTGGACCCGCCACCAGGGGGATACTGCAGTCAAAGCGTAGAGGCGTTTCGACACACGGCAAACAGCGCGAAGCTCCTCCCGTCAAGTCGGTCTACCTCTCTGACCATCCTCCCAAGCGAGCGAGTGCGTTCTCCTCTGAGCGCGCTACTCCCGAGAGCTGTTCGATTTTCCGCAGGCATGGCGGCTGGCTTACAGTAGGGAGCGGTCATACCCACGAGCTCCGGGCAAGTGAGCCCCCCAGGCTACGGTAATATCGCCTTTTGTCCGCTCGCCACCGGGCATGTTGTCCGCGCTCGAAGAGCTCTGACCCTCGAAAGGTGGCCCAAAGTGTAAGGGATGGCGAAGGGTGAAGGATTGGCTCCGGAATCAAGGACTATCCATCTGTAGGCGACGCAGGCAACACGCTTGAAACGCGAACGGCGAGCTGGGCTGAAAGGCCTTCTTTCTTATTCGCCCGTCCGGAGCGTGGGATGCAGGGGCGCATATGGTTCTTCTTGTTCGGAAATCCAGCGAGACGGACAGAGGAAGTAACTTGTCTGTGGAATCGCTACTGGCGCGCCAGCCGCTGAGAAAAGTGGGCGAGTGCGAGGGTGCGTGGCTGCAATCGACGAAGGAGCGGAGCACACGAGGTTCCCGCGGACACTGATTCGCTCGGCAAGCCTTGCAGGTTTCGTCCCAATGCTGCCACGCAGTCCATGATGTCCCAAGTCCGAGTAGCGCGCGAGTTGCAAGGCAACCCGCGAGCATGACAATCAGCCACCCACGCTCGGCGGTACTTTTCGCGCTCAACCAACAAAGCCTCTTTCGCCACACTGAGAAGAAGACGGCATCGGGTATCAAGGTAATAAGTAGAAAACCCTGTGTCTTGGCATTACACCAGGACCCCGAGTCGCTTAGCGGGAAGCAAAGTACTCGAGGAGGACCGAGAGAGCCTCCGACTCGACACCGTAGTCCTTGACGACGACGCACCTAATAGAGAGCAACATAGAGGTTAGCGTCCGTGTAGGTAAGCCGCCCAGGGGGAGGTACGGGAGCGACGGGAGGCGATTTTCCTGGCCCCCGGCCCGTCCCGCCACCAAGTCCGGCTCTTCGAACGATGCATAGAGACGTGTACGTACGAGCAGCCGACTACCTTACGCGCGACGCCCTCCTTGTCGTGCTTGCAAAGGCCGACCCTGCGTTTGTGAGACATCGAGGCGAAAGAAAGTAGCAAAAATCGAGGAAGAGGTCGAAAAATGGCGATTTTTGGGCGAGCGAGGCAAGTATAGAGGGTCAGACAAAGTTTAACAGGTACTGTAGAGTGCAGGAAATGTAACGCACCACTCGCCGAGGAGCTTCGGGTCCGAGATCTGGAGAAACGAGGCAGGGAAGTGTCAGCTGTCTGGCGGGGCTCTTTGCTCCTGAAGGCTCGCTCGGACGAGCGCCCGGGGAGCTTGACGAGGCATGTGTATGGGTAAGGGATCCAGAGAGGGCAGGCTCACCTTGATGAGGTTGATCTTGTGCTCGGTGCAGAGCGCCTCGATGAGCTTGACGTACTCGCCCTCGGTGCACGACTCGTTCAGGACGCAGAGGTGAGCCTGGCGCTTGTCGAGAGCCTTGGCAGCCTCGCGGAGACCGCGGGCGAGGCCGTCGTGGACGAGGGCCTTCTTGAGGACCTCCTGGAGGGCGTCCTCGACCGACATCTTGCCCTTGGGGGCCTCGGTCTCCTGGACCTCGACCTGGACGTCCTCGACCTGGTCGACAACAGGGGTCTCGCTTCCGTTATCACTCATGGTTCTGCGCGCGCGTCGTGGACGGGCGAGGCCGAGGCGAGGGCGAGATGGTGCGGTGCAGGGAATGCGAGGTCAGCGACGAGAACGGGTCGGCATCGAGGGCGTGCAAGCGGGCGCGGTTCCCGGGGACAGGAGCAGTCCCTGGCTATGACGGGAGTAACGCACACTATAGTACTCGAGTGAAGCTGTCCTAAGCGAGTGGAGGGAAAAGCGAACAACGAGGGCGAGCTCGGCGACTCTGCTCCGTGCCGCGTTCAGCGCGACGCCGGCCACGAAGTTAACCCGCCAGCAGTCAAGTGTCGTCACGCTCTGGACGCACTTTCGGGAGACTGACGAGAGTCCAGAAGGCAGTTCTTGCGAGAGAGAGCCCGGACGGATGGACTTGGCCCGCCAGCAGTCGCACAGTCAGTCCTCGCTTCCCTCGCTCTCCCCCACAACGACTCGCTGACTTGCCTCGACGAATACAGTGGACCGCCTCACCCAGACCCAGAACAGCATCGATGATGTACGGCGCACTGCACAGCTACACCCGAACGCGCGACTGATCTCACGCTCCTGCGACGACAGCTCGTCCGGATCATGTACTCGAGCCTGAGTTACCTCTCGCGCAAGGCCTCGTTCAAGCAGATCAACCCAAACTTTCCAGTCACCCAGTCCATCCCGGGCGCAGACTCTCAAGAAACCTACCAGGGTCCGTGCTTACGTAGGGCGCGCAAGGTCGTCGGCTCGGCTCGCTCGGCTGACCTCGTCCCTCGTCCTCCGCACGCGCCGCGCCTGTAGAGAATCGCAAAGAACTCGTCGGCGACTTTCTCCGCAAGGCGAAACAACTCGAGTACCTCATCTCGGTCCTCCCGTCCCCCCCTCCTCCTCCTCCCGCCGCCCCTGCCGATTCAGCAGCAGCAGCACCACCACCGCAGAACGGCACCGGCACTGGCGACGGCGACGAAGCCGAGTTCGCGCGCCTGGAGCAAGACTTGCAGAGCGCGAACGACGAGTACCTCGATGCGCTTCAGCAGGCAGGCGAGTCTTCTCACCATTTCGCACACCGTCTTCCCCCTCCGTGTTACAAATTGACTCGAATTCCAACAACCTCGGTCCGCACACAAACAGAAACCCTCCACGCACAGTTGCAAAACAGCTTGCAAGGCGTACTCGAGTCTCGCACGCGATCTCCAACACGCGCACCGGAAGCACCGGCGTAATCAACCGGAAGCATGAGCACCCCCTTCCTCCCATCTCCTCCGCAAGACGACCTCGTCGAGCCAAACAGACCTCGAACGGCGTTCGGAAATTCGATTCGTCCCGGGGTTCGACCGACCCGGAGCAGCGATGGACCGCGGCGCAAGGCGAAGGGTCCGAATAGGAGGAGATGAGGGGCGACTGGGCAGGCCTTTCGGACGACCCACTTGCTCTGCACTTCGAGCGAGTGGCAGACCAGACGACTCGGGGTTCGACAGAGAGGTGCGTGCCTACACGCCTTTCCTTTCGACTGTCGTTCATCTCGTGTCTGCACAAGTAACGCTGCCGATAATCGGGGAGAGGTACGCCGTCCACTGACCGCGATCGCTCTTCTCCAGGGGACACCTTTCCCTACAGACTGCTGCGATAGAAGGCGCTGCTCGTCGACTCCCTGCACGTTCTGAACTATGCGGCACAGAGGTGGTTTCGGGCATCGGGGTGGATGCGGCACAGAGGTGGTTTCGGGCATCGGGGTGGACGCGCCAGGCGCACGGTTCGGAGGAGCGGAAACGAGACCGGCACGCCAGAGCGCATCTGCATCCCCTCCTCGAGCGAGCCAGCATCATACACGCTGTAGTAGCATATATATCGATTGAGTAACACGCTACGAGTCTCATTATGCGAGCCCTGCATGCAGTCGGCGTTGGAACTTCGGCAACGAGACCGGCCGGACAAAGTGCTGCGAGAACTCTCCGTGCGAGTCTTTCGGGCCAATCTCTCCGGCCGCTTTCTTTGCGCGCTGCGTCGTCTTTTGACGTTACCGGCTATTGTATCTCTCCCTCGTGTGCGGTTGCTCGGAAGTGCCTGTCTGTATCCTCGCTCGCTTGATTGCTACCGCATCTAAATGTCACCGCACTTGGACTCGCTCGCGCCGCCGCCTATCGACCCCGCCGGCGACCCGATTCACCTCCATGACCGGGTGACCGCCTCCTCGACCGCCGCGGTCGTCCCAGCAGCGGGACCTACAGAAGCGGGAATGCTCGGGCGCAAGATTGCCCTCGCCGGGATGTCCAACATGGCGAGTTCTCTTTTCTGTTTCTCACGCCGAGCGGCGCCCAAGTGGGGAGATGAGCTGAAGAGAGGGCGGACGGTCTGCCGGCCGCATCCCCAATCTCATCCTTGAAGAAATGGCCAAGGAATAGCCTCATGTACTGACCTGCTCTCTCGCTCTGCCGGAAACGAAAACAGACGGCGGCGCTCGTGACGAATCCGGCAGATTTGTGCGTTTCCGAGGCTCCCTCCTTGCTCCTTTCCGCCGGCGCGCTTCCTCCTCGCTGTGCCTTACTCGGAGCGGAATCAGGCTGACTTCTCTCCTCTCCTGCAATGCCGACGGGCAAAAACGGGACAGGGTCAAGGTCCGGCAGCAACTCCAACTCAGCTCGCTCTCGCTCACGACCGGACAAACGACAACGCGGTCGACAAATGCATTCCGGACGCTGGTCGAGATGGTCAAGCATGAAGGGCTCGGTAGCGTCTATAAAGGGTTGTCGGGGAGCATGCTCCGCGAGTCGATCTACTCGTCAGTTCTCTTCCTCTCCCTCTCGCTCGCTCTCACGGGCTCTTCCTCCGAATCTGAACTGACGTGAACATGTTCCGGGTGGTGGGCTAAATAGCGGAATCCGGATGGGCGGCTACGACCTCGTCAAGTCGCTGGTGTGCAAGGCGAACCCGTCGGCAGATCCGCAAGGGTTCGGCACGAAATTGGCCGCAGGTATGGCGAGTGGGTGAGTTGCGACCATCCCCAAGTGGGCAGCTAGTCATCACTTTGGAGACTGATTGAGCACCACTCCCGTTGAACAGAATGGTCGGCGCCGCGATCGCAAATCCGGCAGATTTGGTAAGCGAGCTTTTTTCGTCTGCCCAATGCCGTCTTTATGGGAGCGGGAGCTGATCATTCTATCACACCGTGGCGTACAGCTCAAAGTGCGCTTGCAAGCTCCGTCGGCTACGGGTACCCTGCGCTGGCACGCCAAGCAGATCATCCAGACGCACGGGATCGGGGGCTTTTACAAGGCCGTGTTCCCGACCACGGTCCGCGCCGGTATCTTGACCAGCTCACAACTCGGCGTGTATGACCACGCAAAACACACGTACGTGGTTTTCTCTCGCTCCGAGGCGCAACTTCGGAGACCGGTCACGGAGGAATGAAAGAGAGCTCATGCACGCGCTTCTTCGCAGCCTCATCAACGTCTACCCGGGCACGTTCTCCGAAGGCCTTCCGACACATCTCGCGGCGAGTGGATTCGCCGGTCTCTGCTGTTCCGCAACGAGCAATCCGATCGATGTTGTGAAGGTGCGTCGACTCCAATCTCGATCGGTAGGCTTGGCTGAGACTGACCAAACCAACGGAACCGATAGGTACGGATGATGACCGACAGTACTGGCCGATACCGCAACTCGCTGCACTGTGCCGCCCTCTTGCTCAAGAACGAAGGTAAGGCAGAAGTCATCCCCCGTCTTGACCGCCCGAACTGACAGCACGTCCGCGTCCACCTCTTACTCCTCACAGGTCCGCTGGCCTTTTACAAGGGCTTCAGCATGTGCTTCTGGCGGTTATGGCCGCATTCCATCGTCTCGCTCCTGGTCTTTGAGCAGCTGCGGGCCTTGGTGGGGATGAAGCCGCTCTGAGCTGCAGTAGAACAAATTCCGTAGATTCATTCTCCCGAGGCAGAGATCAAGATCCCTTTCGAATCATTATGTTGTAGCCACTATTTGATGTCATCGATGTTCCGACCTCCTCGATGAAAGACCGGTTTCTGATGAAGGAGAAAATGATTCTAGTTGCAACAATGGGGCAGGGAACTCGATGAAATGGGTTGATACGACGACGGCGACGGACTTGAGGGGTATGGTAAAAAGTCTATGGGCGAACATGGCAGGATATGTATGCGAAAAGGATTTGCCGGCGAGGAGAAGCTCAAGCGCCGAGCTTGAGGTCGCTGAACGAGGCGCCGAGGTCTTTGCTCTCCGGAACGTCATTGTCGTCGGCGTCGAGCGTGACCGAAGACTCGCCGACCGGGTCGTCTCCACGGGCCTTGTCGATCGCGGCCCGCTCCTGCTCGAGCTGCTTCTTCTCGAAGGCGCGCTTCATCGCAAAGTAGTCCTACGGGATCGTTCACAAAGACAGGTCAGTACAGGCTCTATTAGAAGATCTCTCGAAGAGAGGCTCACCTTGTGCAGGCCGCACTCGGTCTTGGTCTTGTTGGATGCCCACCGTCCGGACCGCTCGCCCTCGCCCTCTTTCGGGAGCACAGTCGAGTGCCGGTCTCCGATCGATTTGTAGCCCTGATCGAGGAGGGGGTTGTACGGCACGCCCGCCATCTCAATGTAGTCCTTGACGTCTTGGAACCCCCACCGGCAGAGCGGGTTGATCTTGATCAGGCCGGTCGAGTCGATCTCGACCGGTTCGAGCGCGGCGCGGTCGGCGCCTTGGGAGCGTCGCCGACCGGTGATGACGGCCTTGACGTCGAGTTCCTCGTACGAACGGCGTGCCGGCTCGACCTTGACGAGGTAGTCGTACGTGTCCTCGTCGGTTTCCCACAATCGCTCGCCGTACTTGGCTTCGAACTCGTCGGTCGTTTCGACCCCCGGGGGTCGGAACACGTGCAACGGCGCCTTGTACTTCTTCTCGACCCGACGCGCGAGCTCGATCGTCTCGTCAAAGTGGTAGAGGGTGTCGAGGAAAATGAGCGGGACGAGGTGCGCCGTCTTTCGCCGCTTCGAGAGGTGGGCGATCATGTCGGTTGCGGCGAGTCCGGTCAGCCCGAACGCGGTGGTCTGGTACAGTCCGGGAACGTTGTCGATCGCCCAGGCCAGGATCTCTTGCGGAGTCGCGTCGGCGAGTTGGGCGTTGACCTCGGCGAGTCGTGACCGATCGAACGTACGCTCGGTCGAGGCCACGGCGGCGGCGGTAGTCGGTTCGGACTTGAGTGCCGAGGTCGAGGCGATGGGTTGCGAGACTGCTGCCATTGCTTTTGGGTACTGAATGGAGTCTAGGGAAGAAGGGAGAAGCGACACCGGAGGTGATGCTGCAAGTGGAGGGGGGATTGCGTGATTTTTTTGGGCGTGGCCGAGGTTTGAGAAGGTCCGCCGATCCGCGAGGTTTCTTGATGAGAGAGGAGCTGTCGGAGTGACAGGAACGAGTCGAAGGGGAATTTGAAGGTCTCGAGGGCTGTCCAAAGAGCTGCACTGTGGCACCGTTTATCGGATCTCGACCGCGCTGAGTGAGCGACGCTGCTGGAGGTTGACAAAGCACCGCCACGCTCAGCGAGCACGAGCACGCCATCGCTTCAACGCGGCTCGGCGACGAAGCCGACTCGACTCAGAGCTATGCATGCGCATCTTTGGCAGAATAACGCTTCGTACCAAATCGCTGCCAGTCCATATTGAGTTATCAGAGATTCTGTATTGCGCTGTCTCTCCAGAGGCGGGCCCGGGCCCTGTGAGAGTGAACGCAGTGGTGAAGGTTCATCCGCTGCCGAGGCGACAGCGCGCGCCGCTTCAAACGATCCAGAGAAAAACCTGTCCAGCCGAGCTGTACGTGAATGTTGATGCAACAGTGAGGAACGTGACGGGAGAGCTACAAATCGCGTACAGTAAGCGGGCAAGGCGCCCTTACTTCCGAGGTCATGCAATCATCAGAAACCGTTCGCCAGCATCGACGCCGCCATTCGTGCCTGTGCACGTACAGAAATGTCAAAACGTCAACATGCCGTCTCAAAGAAAGGGGAAAAAAATTGGGGTGAGTGAGGCACTCACGTCGACTCTCTGCCGCTTGTCACCCTCGACGTGCACCGAACTCGCCATGTTCCGGATCGTCCGCTTCTGGACTTTCTGCGCCATCGTCGAGGGGCGCACGTGCTGCTCGGCGGGGGGCAGAAGCGGATCGTGCCCCGGAAGACTTGCGGTAGTTGGCGTGCCAGGGGCCGCGCCTCCATAGGTCGAAGCCGAGAGTGGTGGTCCGCCCGCCGACGAGGACGTGGCAGTCCCGTTCGACGCGACCGAACTGACGCCACTGCCTTGTCGACCCATGGCGGCTGCAGCAGGCGCAGTGTGGTAGATGACGCCCGCCTCGGGTTTCCGAATCGCCCTCATCTCGGGCCTCAAGTTCTCGTACTCTTTCAGCCTCTGCTTCTCGTAGATGAGGGTCGTCCGGGCATGCTCGAGCAGGGATTGGAGCAGGTCGGCGTGGGTGTCGATCGAGTGGCGGGTCAGAGAGGGTTGCAAGTTGGTCGAGATTCCTTGGAGCCGGCGCGCGAGCGTCTCCTCGTAGTGTTGAGCCTGTGCGCAGGCACCGGTTTTGAATTCAGTCAGCGGAGCAGAACTTTCCCGCGAGACGGAAACAGGAACATGAGCGCGGAGGCGCACCTCGTCGAGGTCTTCCAGCGCTTCATTGACCTTGTCCGACCGGAGCGAAGACGCCGACTTGAGTTTCTCAATGTTTCGCCTCTTCTGGATACTGGCCTTGACCGCTTGTCGGTGGTCATCGGCGACAGCGTCCCGACCCGACAATGTGTCCTGCAACGGCGGCGGGCGGATTCAAAGGGTGAGCGGGTGTCGTGGCGAGATTTCAGGGCAAGAAAGGCCAATGACCGGGAGCTAACCTTGGCGGACTTGGCGTTGCCAGATTGGTAAAGGAAGACATCACCCAGCGTGATCTGCTCGCTCACGCTCTATAGCACGGGATGGGTCAGCACTTTGGCCCTCTCTCTCCCATCAACGCCAACCGCGCGAACCCTGCACTCACCTGCGACGCGAGTAGGTCGGCATCCGTCTTGAGCACATGCGACAACTTTTCGAACCCGCTCGCGAGAGGCTGGTATGGTTCCGCCAACGCGTACACGTGCACCTGTTCCCCCAGGTCGTGCACGGCCGTCGCCGCCGTCCGGCGCGCTTTCGAGACGCGGTCGAGCGTCTTGGACGTGTCGTGAAAGACGTGTTCGAGTCGGGCCATCGAGACTTTGGCGGCGGTGAGGGGGTCTTCGAGTTCGCCCGGCAGGCGGGAACTGCGCGAGAAGGAAAAGCCGGTAGAGGACTTCTTCTTGGCCCGCGGCGTGTACTGCCAGCGTTACACTTACCATGTCAGCCACTTACTTCGAATTGAAGATCAGCGAGAGAAAAACGTTTGGTAAAGCGCACCCCAAAGTCACTCTCGATGAAGCTCCTCGTCTCGTCGTCCCTGATCGTCGCCGGATCGCTGGTCAACCGGACGGCCCATTTCTGGAACGCAATCTTGATCAAGCGGTCGTCTTCCTCGTCGGTAGCGGCCGAGGTTTGCGCGAGCGGGAGGGCG
The DNA here is from genome assembly GCA_001541205.1 of Rhodotorula sp. JG-1b. Lineage (NCBI taxonomy): Eukaryota > Fungi > Basidiomycota > Microbotryomycetes > Sporidiobolales > Sporidiobolaceae > Rhodotorula > Rhodotorula sp. JG-1b. Next base: position 55,830 of record KQ954533.1, on the reverse strand, counting down.
GGCACGATCGATTGCGGGCAGGTGACGCTCAGAGCCGAGACGAGGAGGGCAAACTCGGAGTAGGAGCGCGAGAGACCGCGGTCTGTGCGCGTTGATGACCCCGATGTTCAGCTTTGGTTCAATTAGAATGGCAGGAAACATACGCCGTGGGAACGCACACGACGCGTGGTGAAAGTTTGGCAGGTTGGTCTGCGATGAGACGAGGGGACGACGCGATCAGCCTACCTCACCCCGAAATGACCCCGGAGACCACACTCTCTCGAAAAAGACTCACTTCTGCGTTGAATTTGATGTACATGTCCTTCTTCTGCCGATCGATGCCGAGGATCCTGATTCGGATGAACGCCTCTTTCGCAGACTGCGCTGGTGAGAGGGTCGACGACGCCGCCGACGCCGACGGGCCACCACCCCCGGCTGGTTCGGGTGGACCATAGTCTGAAGCTGCGTGGTTGCTCCGTGACGGGTCGGCGAGAGTCTGCGGTGCGCGGGGGACGAGCGTCGTATTGGTGGTGGGGAAAGAAGGGGTGTTCGATGACGGCGGAACTGCTGCGTTCTGACCCCAACCGTCGTAGCTGCCTCCGCCTCTGGGAGGGGACGTCGGACCCCACGCGTCTCCGACCTCTTGTGTCGGCGATCTGTAGTCGCGGTGGTCGTACCCGGGCAAGGGCGCCCTCGGAGCCACGCTCGACAAGTGCGGGCTGCCGCTGCTGTTGTTGCTTTCGTAGTAGCTCATGGAAGTAGTGATGGTCCGCCTGGGCAGGTACGCGTTGGCGGGTGGGGACAGCGACTCGCAGACGAGGAGCGAGAACCGCTCGATGCGCCGGAAAGGTTCCTGTGCAAGGCGGGTGAGGTGTCAGTCTCGCCTTATCTGACCAGACTATGGCTCGGCCACGCACCGGAGTGATGGGTTTGGTCGGCGAGCGGCGTGAACGGATCGTCACTTTGGCGGGTGAACAACAAGTCCGCGGCGAAAAGTAATCCCCGGCAGCAGCTGACGTCGTCGTCGTTTGCAGGATCACGGGCGACAGCATGCTCTATGGGCGCGGTTCAAACAGTTGCATGCAGGCAGGCGGGAGCTACTCTTATACGACGGAACGGGCCCACTTGGCATGACACTAAGAAAACCTTCGCGATTCAACAAGCCCCGAGCTGTTCCCCCGAGGAAGATCAAGCTCTCAGAATACCGCGAGTTCAGACTTGACGTAATGTACGGCGCTCGTCCCTCTTACTCGCGCGGCTGCAGGAGGCGCATGCTGGGAATTTAGACCACCTGCGGTCGATTGACTCGCGAATTGCAGAGTCACCGGCCAATTGGAAGAGCAGCTGGAGCGGACGCCGATAACAGATCCCGGACGACAGCGTGAGAAGACCAGAGAGAAAGGAGCTGTAGAGATCAGCGGTTTCTGTATCCTGTTCTCCAGCATATCTACGAACCTGGACTTGCGCGACATCGTTTTGAACGGCGCTTCTCCGGAGAGAAACGGCCCCTCGCTCGCCCGGAGCATTCTCTTCTTCGTGAGGTTTGTAGAGCATCCCAAACAAGCGTTTTCAGATGTAGGCTGTTGGGATCGGATCGGCTAGTCGAGGACGGCTGAAGGTATGTACTGGAAAGCAGGGTCCGGGACGCGACGAAAGCCGGGTCGGCGGAGTTTGCGGGTCGGCGGTGTTTGCAGCGAGCGAGCGGGGTTCGCTAGCTTGAGCATCGGCGCGAGACCAGGTGGTCCCTTTGTGCGGGCGCAGGAGCGTATGCTCGGTAGCCGGGTCTCCACCGAGGTCATTGGCAGCGAGCGAGAGCAAGGATTCGATGAAAGGCGAGCACACCACCGCGAGTAGGGACAGACCCGCCGGACAGTCCAGCATTCGTGTAGCGTAGAATCAAGCGCTCGTTCTCCTACTCGCTCTGCTGTGTTCGTAGTCTGCGCGAGTGAGCCGAGCGAGGCCAACCTCATCGTCACACAACTCGACTCTCGACCACTCGACTCGGTCCGGACACCGACCAAAGGAACGAAGCCGAGATGGACATTGACGACATCTTCAAGGTGAGCAGCCCCTTTACTCCCGCCCTCTTGCTGGACTGACCCGACCCCGATCACTCGCCGTAACAGCGCCCGCCTCTGCCAAAGTCTGCCATCGCAGGAGGAGGAGGAGGAGCCGGCTCCAAGCGCAAGCATGAACCGCCCGCGTTCGACCCTCAGTCGTACAAGTCGGTCAAACTCGACTCGGACTCGGACGCGACCGCCGCCGCCGCGAGTGGGTCGAAACAACGAACAGGCTCTGCCGTCACGATTCGAGACGTCGGCGAGGACGGGCAAGACGATGACGATGATACAGGAGCAGGGGAAGAGTTTGCGCCGGGCCAAGACGCCGACTATTACGCCGAGGAAGACGAAGACGGCCGGTTCTTGTATGTCTTTCGCCCCCCCGCCGTCCTCTCTCTCCCCACCCTGCGGACCTCCCTGCGGGTGAAACTGACGCCCTCCCTTTTGACAGCGGCGGCGGACTGAGCAACGTCCAGAAACAGGTCCTGCAGATCATGGAGAACGGCGGCGACGAGCAGCAGCAGTTGCCGGGCGAAGACTTGACGCCGCAGTCGGTCCGGAAGCAGTTGCTCGCGCTCGAAAAGGCCGTCAACAGAAACCGCGATCTGCGGACAAAGTACCCGACCGAGCCGGAAAAGTGCGTCCTCCTCCTTCCTTCTTCTTCTGGCCTCAAGGCGGCGTCTCGTTTCTTTGCAGCTCGGTAACGATCCTTTCCGCGGAACACGTCCTCTCCCCCTCGCCATTTCTCCGCACCGCACCCGCGTCTGCCGCCTATTTGACTGTGCTCTTTGACCGCCCACCACCAGATTCGTCGACTCTGAGTTCAACCTGCTCGAAACCCTCCGGGCCCTGTTCCTCTTTGCGACCAAACCAGCCCTGACCTACCCCCTCCTGCTCGAAAACTCGACCCCCAACACCCTCGCCGACTTGCTCTCGCACGAGAACATTGACGTCCCCGTCGCCGTCATCGAGGTCCTCGAAGAGTTGCTCGACCCGGAAGATCTCGAGGATGCGCAGGACGACGACGACGACGACAAAGACGGGGAGGGCGACGCGATTGAACAGAAAAGGGCGGCGCTCAAGGCTTTGTTGGACGGGCTGGTCGAGGCGGGAGTGGTCGACCTCGTGGTGGCGCAACTGCAGCGCCTGAACGAGGAAGACGAAGGCGAACGGACGGGACTCTTTCACACCCTCGGTGCGCGGATCCGCCCCCGCTCTCCCTGGCAGTGGGATTGACAACGACTAACAAGGACACCGAGGACGCGCAGGCCTGATCGAGAACCTCGTCACCCTCTCTCCTCCGATCGCTTCCCCCTTCCTCTCGCCGAAATCTCCTTTCCTCTCCTTCCTCGTCGAGCGCTTGTCGCAAGATAAGAAACCGGCCGAGTACGATCAGAACCGGTACTACGCTGCCGAGATGCTCGCCCTCGTGCTCAGCTTGCCGCCCGAACTCGTCGACGGCGTCAACGAGGCGAGGCAACGAGTAGGCACCGAGGGATGGGTCGACGCGCTCCTCAAAGTCGTTTCGGTGCGTTTTCTTCTTCCCTGCAACGTCGCTTACCTCCTGTCGTGTCGCGTCGGACCCGAACGGGCGGGCTCTTACCGCCGAAACTGACGTTTCCTGCGCCGAAAACAGGTCTATCGGAAACGGGATCCGTCCTCGGCGGACGAGATCGAGTTCATGGAGAACGTGTTTGATGCCCTCTGCTCTTGTCTCTCTTCGCCCACTCCAGCCGCTGCCTCCTCAAAACCCTCATCCTCGGCCACCACACCTGCTCAACACGCCGTCAAGTCGGCGTTCCTCGAAGGCGAAGGTGTCGAACTCCTCGTCCTCATGCTCAAGGCCAAGAACTTGTCGCGGTCACGGGCGATCAAGACGCTCGATCATGCTCTGCAGGGCAGGGAGGGAGCGCCGTTGTGCGAGCGGTTCGTGGAAAGTTTGGGTCTCAAGACCCTGTTCTCCATCTTTATGGGCCGAGTAAGCCAATTTTCCGGTACTCTTGCAAGGAGTCCTTGGGCTGATCATGCCCCCTTACTTTGCCCACAGGGAGACGACAAGAAGAAGAAGAAGGGCGGCGGCGCGGGCGGCACCACGCACGAAGACGTCGAGCACATCCTCGCGATCGTTTCGTCCCTCTTTACGTCGCTCCCGTCCGACTCGCCGCCGCGCATGCGCCTCCTCGCCAAGTTTGTCGAGAGCGACTATGAAAAAGTCGACCGGTTACTCGAGATCCGGCAAGACCTCGAGGCGAGGATCGCAAAGGGGATCGATCCGGCTCTGGCGCGCGAGATGGACGAAGACGAGCTGTACCTCGAGAAGCTCGAGAACGGCTTGTTTGCGCTGCAACTGGCCGATTATGTCGCCGCTTGGGTCTGCATGGAGGACGACGGCGTAGGTTCCCCCCCCCCCCCTTTCCTTTTGCCTCCTCCTACTCCCCACCGACCCTTCGGCCCTCGTGCGAGAAAGAGGTGACGGCATCGCTAACCCAACATCCTTTTCGTCGCGCCCACTCTTCAGGCCCGAGATCACGTCAAGATGCTCCTCTCGCGACGGGACCAGTCCTTGAACGACATCGTCGCCGTGCTGGACGAGTATGCGAGCAACATTGGCGACGGGGACGCTGCGGGCGAGGCGGGAGAGCGACCTGAAGATGCGCCCTTGACGGAGGGAGAGGAACGCAAGGCCATCTTGGGCGAGTTGGCCAAGTACCTTGAGAGTGTTGCGTAGCCGGGCGCCGATCCTGAAACACCGGAGAGGGGCAAAAGCAGACATTTTTCTCCCCGGTATAATCATTTCTACAAAAGGCTTGCCACGAGCGGATACAGTGCAACCGGAAGATCGAATCTTCCGACTTCGGGGGGGAAGGAACCGATCATCGGAGCGTGCTCACAATCCCGCGTTCACGCTGATTTTGCCGCGCCAGAAATCACACTTGGCCAGCTGTGATGTGCCAAAGTTGCGGAGCGAAGTCGAGTCGACAATGTGTGGCGCAGCGGCCGAGTCGGTGCTGCGCGTCGTCGTGTTGAAAAATATCTGCTGGTACGTATCGAACGTCGGCCAGTACGGATTGATCTTGGTCGCGGGGTTCTTGTTTGGGTCGTGAGCAAGGATGAAACCCTCGAAGCCTCCGATGAACGAGGTGAGCGCCGAGACCGAGTGCGGTCCGTTCCAGATCGGGCCGTCGTACCAAGCCGCATCGTCGGCGTGATAGGCGTTGCCATAGTTGAAGGTGCCCTTCCAGCCATTCGCGCCGAATGCTTCGGCGGTCCAGTACGTCTGCGGGCGCGCGAGCCGCTAGACATGTCAGCTAGGCGCGTCCGGCTTTCTTCGTCCGACGGAAAACGAAAAAGGGGCGCACCGGACAGATGAATGTTGAATCGCCAATGACTTGCTCGATCCGCTGGAAGGTGTTGTTGCCGGCCTCCGGGGCATCTTCGATCGGATACTGCTGCGCCACCAGCTGCCGCTCTGCCGACGTCAAGTAAGGGTAATAACTGGCCAGAGCGGCGTCAAACTGTTCCGCAAGCTGAATCGCGTCGGTGGTATTATCGCCCAAGAGGGTGGGATCGGTCGCTCCGTATCCTGAAGAAAGAGTGTGGCGTTTCCAATCAGCGAACTGTTTCTCCAGCAGGTCAAGAGTGGCCCGTAAACACACCTTCGTGCGAGTTGCTGATGCCGAGAAACTTTTGCTGGTGCTCAAACCGGACGTCATCAGTACTCGTACCTCGACGGCGCGATGTCACCCCTCGGGCGTGTGCATCCAGCGTGCACAGAACTTACGCCGTTGCGGTTTCCAGAGGCCAGAAGGATCGTCGCCCGGTCTTCGAGGAATCCGCCCTTGCCTTCGATGCTCGGATCCCAGAGCCAGCTACCGTAGCCGATGGCTTCGCTCAAATTCACTCCGGCGCTTGAGATGATGGCGGCGTCGGTCGCTTGCAAGCAGCGGAAGACGCCAACAGTCGAGTTTGTGCAGCCGACCGTATCGGCGAGCGAGTTGTAGATGCCCTCGACGATGTCCGAGTCGTACTTGAACTGGCTGGGCAGAAAGACCGAAGAGCCGATTGCGGCCTCGAACAGCGGGTCGGAGAGCCCGAGCGCTTTCTGCGTATTGCCGCCGTACGCGATCACGTGGTTCATGATCGAGCCTGCGCCGGCCGACTCGCCCCAGATCGTGACGTGCGATGGGTCGCCGCCGAACTTGGAGATGTGCTGCTGGACCCACTGGAATCCGAATTGCTGCGAGACAGAGAGAACGAGTCGAATCTCGTGTAAGCGTATCGCATCGGAAGCAGGACGTCCGGGACAAGGCACAGACTAGACTTGACAAGCGAGGATACGGCAAGAAAGAGAACAATTCGCACCTGATCAAGCAAGCCTGCGTTGAGGACACCGTAGTCTTTTGTCGCCTGACCTCCGAGAAAGCCGAAAGGTCCGAGGCGATACTGCAATTGCACAACGACGATGTTGTTGCCGGCATTCGTGATGAAGTCGGCAAAGTCGGTTCCGGGTCCGGCAGCACCAAAGACGTAACCTGTGCGCCAGGCGAGGGAGCAAGGTCAGTGGACCGTGGTCAAAAGGAAGTTTCGAAGGAGAATGCAAACCCGCCTCCGCCGTGGATCCAGACCATGACCGGCAGATTGGAACCTTCGCATGCACCGGCGGGAGCGTTGATATCGAGAACGAGGCAGTCTTCCGACTGGATCGTGTACGCCGGGAAATTGACGATCGGGCCCTGACCCTCGAGAGTCACCTGGCCGTCGAAACCTGCTTGCCAACAGGCAGGGCCGTACTCAGACGCGTTCATGACAGCGGCGTGCGCATTGGGAGTGCGAGGCGCCTGGAACCGGTCGGCGGAGGCGAAACGGACGCCTTTCCAGTAGTACTGGCTGTTGGTCGAGTTGAGGTAGCCCTGGATCCGCGAGTATCCCAGGTCGATAACGGGCGGCGGTTCCGTTGGCGATGTGCGTTTCGAAAGGATAGGAGTCGGAGAAGCGGCAGTCGGGGCGATGGCAGCGCAAGCAGCGGCGAGCGTCAGGATCGAACGCAGCATGGCGGCGAGTTGGCGTCTAAGCGCTTCGGAGGAGCGGCGGAGTCGAGCAGAAGCAAAGAGAGCATGTGTAGCAGCTTTCCCAATAGATTCACGTGCTGTTTGTCGGTCGGTGAGGCAGCCTGCCCGCGTGTTTCTGAGCCCTGAGCGGAGATTGAGGGGAAAGTAGTGCCGACGGATCTCCAGCTGGCCCGACGACCGGATGATTTCGCGGAGCAGCTGTTCATGCGACTTCCTCGCAGCGCGCTTCACTAGCGTAGACATCTCCTTCTCAAATTAGCCTCTTCAAGGGGTGGCGACGTAGTGCTGCGGACTGACGGAGGACAGGGTCCCGCGATCGACGGAAAGCAGCGCGCGGCCGCTCTGCTCCGCCCCTCTGCAGCTGCTCTTACAAGCGACTGAATTGAGAGTACTCGCAGTGCTGCACTATGCCGTGCTGCTGGCGCCCCGAACGCGTTCGTTTAACGCCGGCCGGTGTGAGTCGTGAACGCCTTGAGTGGAAAGAGCAGTAATCAGCATAGGCGCGGCTTCTGTTGCTGGAGAGATTCCTGTCTCTAACGGTCTGAACATGTCGACTGCCGCCGCTCAAGCCAACCGAACGCGAGCGCGAGTCACGAAGGGCATGGACGAAGAAATGATGAGACCTCGCAAAAAAGCTGAGCTGGATCAGGCGGCGAAGTCGGAATCTCACGAGTGCGCAGAACCGCATACGTCGAATCGACACACAATACTGCTAGGATTCCCATGTACACTAAATAAACCGTGGTGGTTTACGAAGGAGGGCGCCGTTATTCACAAGGTCGGAAAGAAAAAACGAAGACTTGTCCATGAAGGGGGAAACGGAAAGGGCAAGAGGAGAGGTCTCAGAGCCCGGCATTGACGCTGATGCTGCCACGCCAAAAGTCGCACTTGGCGGTCTGCGTCGTCCCGTACACCTTGATGGACGAAGTCTGGACGATGCTCGGGTCGGCTTCCGACAGCGTATTGCGACTCGTCGTGTTACACAAGAGTTGCTCGCCCGAGTCGAACGTCGCCCAGTGCGGGTTGATCTCGGTTGCCGGGTTATTGTTTGGGTTGTAGCTCTGAATGAAACCCTCGAAGCTGCCGGCGAACGAAGTCTCGGCAGAGACCGAGTGCTTGCCGTTCCAGATCATGCCCTGGTACCACGAGACGTCGCTGCCGTGCGTCGCTGCGCCATAGTCAAAGATGCCCTTCCAGGCCGACGAGCCGAACGCTTCCGCGGTCCAGTATGTCTGCGGATATGTGTGTGCCAAAAGTCAGGTTCCTTTTCATCGTCACTCCGCGCCCGAACTCGAGACTTACGGGACAGACAAAAGTCGAGTCGGCGATGATGTTTGAGATCCGGTTAAAGGTGTTGCCGGTTGACGGAGCGTCCGAGATCGGGTACTGGGCAGCGACGCTCTGGATCTCCTCGGGGGTGAAGAGAGGGAACAAGCCGGCGAGCAACTTGTCAAACTGGCTGCCGAGCTGAGTCGCCTCGGTAGTCGTGTCGTTGATGATGGACGGGTCGGTGAAGATGTATCCTTCGTCCTGGTTATTGATGCCGAGGAACTTGAGCTGCGGCGCGAGTGCGGGAGAGGGAAAAAGGTCAGTCTGCGCCCTTTCCAAGGAGCGACGGCTCGAGAAGAAAACTCACGCCGTTGAGGTCCTTGCTGCCTTTGGCGAGGAGAAGCGAGGCTCGGTCCTGCAAGAAACCACCCTGACCTTCGAGTACAGGTACGTAGGTCCAATACCCGGTCGGTGCCGCTTTCGAGAGGTTGAGCGCCGCCGCCGCGACCGTCGCCGCATCCTTTGCTTGCAAGCACGCGAACGAACCCTGCGACGATAAGTTGCCGCAGCCGACAAAGTCGGCCAAACCGTGGTAAATTTCCTCGGCGATCGGGGCGTTATAGGCGACCTGGGTCGGAAGAAAGACGGACGAGCCGATCGCGGCTTGGAAGAGCGGCTGCTTGAGCCCGAGGGCCTTGGGCGTGTTGCCGCCGTTGGCGAGGATCTGGTTCAGGACGGAACCGGCACCGGCCGACTCGCCCCAGATCGTGACGTGCGAAGGGTTGCCGCCAAACTTGCTGACGTGCTGCTGCACCCACTGCAGGGCGAATTGCTATGCGCGCGTCCGAAGGTGGTCAACAAGAACAATTCTCTGCTTCTGAGGGCATCCGCGGCTCTCACGTACCTGGTCCAGCAGACCGGCGTTGAGCGCACCAAAGTCGGCGGTCTCTTGCCCGGCGAGGAACCCGAACGGTCCGAGGCGGTACTGGATCGTGACGACGACAATATCTCCCCCGGCATTGGTGATAAACTCGGCGAAGTCGCTACCCTGAGCCGCCGAGCCGGCCGCATAGCCTGGGGAGAGAAGGGACATCTTCGCGTCAGTGGGCTTCATACATCGGAAGCGAAGTCAGGCAGAAACTCACCGCCTCCGTGGATCCAGACGAGGACGGGCAAGTTGGAACCTTCGCAAGCGCCGGCGGGAGCGTTGATGTTGAGGTACAGGCAGTCCTCGGACTGGTTCGCGATCGTAAAGTTCGCGACAGGCGGTTTCCCTTGGAGCGTCACGGCGCCTTCACTCGCTTGGAAGCAAATTGGTCCGTACGCGCTCGCGTTGTACACGGCCGCGGTGTGCGTCGCGGGCGTCCGCGGCGCCTGGAACCGGTCGGCGGAAGCGTAACGGATCCCTTTCCACCAGTACTGGCTGTCGGTCGAGTTGAGGTAGCCTTGCACGCGCGCATAGCCGAGGTCGATCACGGGCGGAGGCTCGGTGGGCGACGTGCGCTTCGAGAGGAGGGAGTGGTGGCCACTTGGAGCAGCGAGGACGGCACTCGCAGCGCAGGCGGTGAGGAGGCGGACCGCCGATCGCAGCATGGTTCAGACTCGGGATGCGGGATGCAAAGGAGGAGAGAACGAGCGCCAGGAGGGATACAGTAGCTGCTTGGAGTTCCCCACTTTTCGACGCTCGCTGCTGCTGACATGTACATGCGGCGAGCTCTTCGAGGGGAAAGCGGGGACATCGAAGATTAGGTGGAGACTCGGAGGAGGGGAATCTCCCATGCACAGCTACATACACCAGCTAGCTTCGTAGAGGGCGACGAGACTGCGGACGGCGATTTTAGCTCCGATGCGCGTCGTCGCGTGCGGTGCGGTATAGCAAAGCGGGCCGGAGGAACCCGTTCGGAAGGGTCGAAGCTGCAGTCGAAAGGAGAGCTCCGAAAGCACCGGACGCCAACTTCCGGCGTGAAGTGGAGGCCGCCGAACTCGATGCCATCTTTAGACCGGAGCGCGACTGTCCGTCAGCAATATACTGTACATACATACCTACTGTGAGCTTGCTTAGCTTGGCCCCGCCTGGCGGGAGTCGTCGGAAGTTCTTCTGGTCGTGCCGTCGGCAAGGTCTCGATGCACCGGCGCACTTGATGCGTAAGCAGAAGCTTCAAAGCGTCGGCCGGCGGGTCGGTCCCGCTTGCCCACTGCACTCGCCAGGGAGGACGTTCGGCTGCAGCTGTTTTAGCCGTGCACGTGGGTTCGTCCGTCAACCTGAGGCGGGGATGCTTAGCTTCGGAAGCAGTCGAAATAGCACGGCGCGCAGACATCGGGGAGTCGGATGCAACGATGCGCAGAAGCGCCGTGCGTCGCTGAGCATCCAGCTGGATCATTATGCATGGCGCGAGAAGGGAGTTGCGCGCCCTTGCGTCTCGGCGCTTCTGATTGGCTGATGAGAAGAATCACGTGCGGCGAATTCTGCGACGCGCCAGCTGGAGAGAAGCCAATTCTCCTCGACTTGACCGAGACGCCCAGCCATGCAGCACGACGAACTGATGGCCGACGACAATGCCTACGTTGAGGCACTCGAGCGGCAGGCGCTGGCTTGCGAGGAAGACAACGCCCGCCTGCGAGCCGAGATCGCTGCGGTGCGCACCCTAGGCTCACTCTCGACGACGCTTACGGGCCACAGGCTGATACTTGCGAACGAGAGACTCGCAGATCGAAGCCGAATTGGCACAACCGCGCCAACAGCTTGCCGAGGACCGTCCGGGTCGAGGCTCGAGGGTCAGTCGGATTTCACGTTCTCTCCGTTTCCTGCCTTCGGGACTCATAATTGGTGTTCCCTTCGAACTGCAGCGCCTGAGAGATGTCGAGTACACCGTCGCGCATCTCGAGGCGACGCTTTCCGTCATTGAAACGAGTGCGTTTGCGTCCAGCGCGCCCTCTTCTTCGCTCTCTTGTCTGATCGGGTCCACCCCGCTCCCCGCGCGCGCAGGTCCAGCTCTCGACCGACTCTCGCAACGCGACAAACTGGTCGCCGAGGCAGAAGCGCTGACCCGCCTCGCCGAGACGGTAACGGGACTCGAAACGGCGCTCGCGTGGACCGAAGCGCGCAAACTCGACGCCGAGGCCCTCCTCGAGCGGTACGTCGTGGCACTCGCCAAATTACGTCGTGGCACTCGCCAACTTACTCCAAGGAAGGCGATCTTTTGCTGAGGGGAACTTATGCTGATTCTGGCTCCGAGAGGAGCGAAACCCACACAGCGACCGCGTCTACTTGAACGACGCCGAGACGATGCATGCCGTATTTGCCGAACGGATCGAACAAGCCCAAGCCGTCGAGCCGTTACCTCCGCCTGACGGGCGGGAGATTGTCCGGTGCGTCGCATTTTGGACCTGGCGCGCGTTCCCCCCCCCCCCCTCTTCCTTGTGAAGGGTCGTGAGCTCTGCAGGGCAGGACGAAAGAGATGCTGACTTTTCTTTGAATCGGCTTACTTTGCCTTGCGCTACATGGAACCAGTCGAACCCGTCTCCGCCTCGCCGAGCTCGACCGGCGTTTCGACCTCTTACAGATCGGGTTGCGCGACCTCATCGATCACGTCTTGGTCGACGAGAGGGCGGACGAGCGGTTTGACCCGCGGTGGGCAGAGGCGGATCGGAGAAGGAGGAGGAGGAGGAGGATGGTCACCGCCAGCACGACGAGGGACGGGGCCGGCGTCACTGTCAATGGAGACAGAGGGTACGACTCGGTGCGTCCATAGTCGCTTGCTTGGTCCCCTCTCTCCGTGGTCATTTTCGGTCGTCTCTCGCGGCGAACGGGTTCATCAATCGGGACCAGGTCGACTCTAAAAGAATTAAAAGGCTGAGTTTCGGGCTATCTGCTTCAATCACGCTTCGCAAAACCGGGGCTCAGAAATTCGACCTGCGACGGTACCTCCGAGCCACCGACCTCGCTCCATCATCATCATCGTCGTCGTCGTCGTCGAGCCCGCACCTGAGCCACGCGCGTGATGCTGCTGCCGTCTCAGAAGAACGCGTACGCGAGTTCAAACTGCTCCTCGAGGTGAGTCGAGGTTGTCCGCCCCCTTTCCTCCACACACTCCTCTCTCTCCCTACTTCTTCTCTGCGCCCCTTCGGTGTGGTCGCTTTATCTGCACTAGGCACCAGATAATGGTCCAGAGGACCTGGCCACTGACCAAACTTGATCCGCTGACTCTGATGCGGCCGGCCCCTTTTTCGTCTCTCCGACCATTTTCTCTCTTTCTCCCTCCATGGCCACCCACAACGGCGGAATCAACTTGAAACCCCCCCCTGCACCCCCACACGACACACGAGACAGACGCTCCTGAACCGCTCGCTCGAGAAGACGTCGTCGGCTGCTTCTCACGCCCTCGCCTTTGTTGCCACTGACGCAACCACCACCACCACCACCATCGCGGCAGCGGCGGCGGCGAGCACTACTTCCGGGTCGGCGACCCCTACCCAAGCCGAAGCGGCTATTCGGACGACTGCCGCTGCACGGTCTCCGTCTCAGGGACGCTCCTCCTCCTCCGACTCCGACTCCGACTCGAAACCGCGAAATGGCGGGACTATCGAACTCGCGAACAAGTCGCGAGATGGAGATCAAGAACTGAAAGAAGAGGATGGAGACGTTTTGTCGTCGTCGTCGTCGTCGTCGTCTTCGGGCGGCTTCTTTGAGACGGCCGCGGCCGCATCGGACGAGTTGATCGATTTCGTCCTCGCGGCTGGGATCGCCGAGGAGGCGGAGGCGGAGGAGGACGCCGACGCCGATGACATGAAACAGGAGGAGGAGGAGGACGAGGAGGGTCACGTCAAGAGGAGGAGAGGCACGAGGAGGCAGCGGATGATCAGGTTGGTCCCAGTCGGGGTCCGGATCGACGAGTAAGAAAGAAGAAGACGAAGAAGAAGAGAGCTTGATTGAGCGGGGGAGGGGGAGGGAAGGGGAGACACGTCTGGCTGCCACTTGGGAACTCTTTTGACGCGCGATTTAGGAACCGCCGCGCCGCAAGAGGGGGGGCAAGAAATCATAACCTAACCTACTCTTTTTTGGGAGGGGGTCGGCCGACTGGCCAGCCGGTCGGTCGAAAACGGATTTCTAAACATGATGGAGCGATATGTATCTACTTGACTGTCCGTGTCGATCCGAACCCACCGCGCAAACGTTTCTTTCGCTCGCTCGCCAGCCAGCTCCTCTTCTCTCTCTCTCTCCACGCAACGCGTCCTCGGTACGGTACCGGCTGAACTTGCTTTGGGTTGGTTGGAACCCGGGACTCCCAGACCGCACAGGGAGAGAGAGAGAGAGAGATTGAAAAAAGAGGGAAAAAAATCGGGGTTTCTTTTACAACATGCTGCGCGGGGGGTGGGGGGTAATCTCTGGGTGTAGAGTCGACGAGGCGGTTGCGTGTGCGCGTGTTCCATGATGTAAGGAATACGCCCCTCCCTCCTCCTCCTCCGAGACACGCTTGGGAAATCAGACGAGCAAGTTGAGCCGACTCGAGAGTTCGGCTTGCGTCTTGATCACGTTGGCGAGGTAGCTCACCTGCGTGCGCGCCCGGGGTTCAGCAAATCCACACACACACACACACAGCACGAGAAAAAGGGAAGGGTAACGGGTTAACGTACCATGAGGACGTCGGCGAGGTGGGCGTTGAACTCTTCTTCAAAGTCGGCGATCGGGTCCGCTGCCGCTGCTCCTGTCGACGACTCTCCTTCGCCTGCTCCTGCTGCCCGAAACTCGTCCTCTCCTGCTTCCTCCACAGGAGCGGGCGCGACCTGGGGTACGCTCCCGACCGTTTCGAGCAGCGCCCTCGCGACTTTGTCGTCCCCTTGGCGTTGACCACTCGCGACCTGCTTGACATAGTCGAGGACTTGATCGAGCATGGAGGTGACTTGTCTCAGCAGGGAGTAGAGCGCTTCGAGCGGGGTGGGGACCTCGAGGTCTCCTCCTTCCGAGGAGGAGGAGGGTTCCTGAGTGGGGACGAGGTTGGAGAGGGACGAGAGGCGGGACGAGAGGAGGTCGAGCGAGGGGCGTTCGTGAGGCGCGACGAGGACCGAGTGCGGCACGGGCGTGAAGGCCAAGCCGCCGTCCGAGCCGAGGGGGTGGGCGGTGTAGGTTTGGAACTCGAGCGAGTGCGGGTCGAGCGCCAAGTGGACGGCGGCCGTGGTCGCGGGAGATTCGGCCGCGTAAAAGTTGTGGATCAGGGCCGAGAACGAGTTCAACTGCGGGTGGGTGGCGAACCAGCCCAAGACGACGAGTTTCGGGTTCTGTTTCAAGTGCAAGTCGACCATGGCGCGGTGGTGTTCGACGTCGATCGTCACTTGGCCTTTCGCCCTGACGGCATACGGCACGGAGAAGGCTTCGGTCACGTGGCCCGAGGACCGGGGACCGAGGAGCGTTCCGAGGACGCGGTCGTGGTCTGCGGGTCGGCGGAGGTGAGAGTCGAGGATCGAGGCGAGGACGACGGGGTGCAGGGCGATTCCCTGGGTGCGGGCGGCGGCGGTGGCTGCGGGGTTGCCTCCGGTCGAGGGCAGGGCGAGCGAGAGCATTCCTGGCGTGCTTAGAGCGGGGTGTAGTAGGGGGTCTCGAAGGGGGAGAGCAGGGAGGAGAGCGAGCTGACCGCGAAACTCGCGCGGAAGCAGCTGGAACCCGTCTCGCCTCGTCTCCGAGTTCCTCGTGGCCCCCAGCTGCCCCCTCGCACAGCGCTAGAGACCCCGTGACGCCCACCAGGATGACCGCCGCGGATGCCTTTGTGTCCGACTCGACCCACTCGTACAACGGCAACTGCTACTTTGTCCACGTCGACCCCAACCTCGCCCAGCTCGTGCGTTGGAAAAGCTCAACCCCCCCTTGTTTCTCTCTCGCACTCACTGACGGACGCATGTGTATGCCCACCCGCAGATCCGAGATGCCGCGACTGTCGTAGCTCGCGTTACCCCCAACGACGGCGAAGAGAGCGCGGCGTGGGTCGACTCGCTCGTCCAACGCGCTCAAGACGCGCTCCCTCCCGCTCCCGCTCCCGCTCCCACTCCCGCCGACGAAGCCGACTCGGCAGAGGACGCTGCACCGCGCCCTGCTGAAGAATCCCCCGAGCTCAAGGCCACCAAGCGCGACCTCGTCCGGCAACTCGTCGCCCGCCTCCAAGAGGGCCGCGCCAAGTTGCAGGCCCTCGCCGACCGCGACTTTGTCGGCTTCACCAACTCGTTCCTCTCGCTCGTGCTCGAGACCCAGCAGGACGCCGACCTGGCGCACGGCATCGAGGTCCTGGTCGCCGCGATCGCGTGCAAGGACCCGAAACCGGCGACGACCCAACCGGCCCTGTCGACGCGCTACTCGACCCTCGCCACCGTCTTCAACGCCCTCCCCTCCTCCCTCTCTACCCTCCGCCTGCAAGTATTGCGCACGCTGGTGAAATACGCAGCCGAGAACGACGACGTCGCGATCGTCAAACCCGCTCTCGACCCGCTCCAACTCGAACAATACTTTGCCGAGGCGGGAGCGGGAGCGGGAGCGGACGAGACGGCCGCGAGCCTGGTCGAGAGTCTGTTGAACAATGTCGGCGGCGGCAACGGTGCCAAGGCGGCGACGGACCCGATCGGCACCGTCACCCTCGCGCGCGAGATCCTCGTCGCCCGGCTCTCCTCCTCCTCCTCCGCCGCGCCGTCCGCGAGCCCGGTGCGGTCAAAGTTGGCCGCGACCTTGATCGCACTCTTGCTCGCTTCCAACGACGTGTACGACTTTACGCCTTACCGCGTCCTCCCTTTCCCGGCCGAGTCCTCGGAGGAGGCGACGACATCTGTACTCGCCGAGACGTTCAAGAGGTTGACCGATCCTTCCTCCTCCGGGGGGGAGCAGGCCGCCGCCGCCGCCGCCGCCGACGAGTTTGCGTCGCAAGACGAACTCGACAAGGCCGTCGCTTCCACTACCCTCTTCCCCTCTTCCCCCTCCCCTTCCCCTTCCTCCTCGTCTTCTTCTTCCGAATCCGCGCCATCCGCAGCAACACCAGCACGAACAGCCCATTTCTTGCTGCGGGTCGACCGCGACCAGTTGCTCAAGAAGCAGACCCTACTCCGGTTCGCGAGGTTGTGCGAGGACAAGGGGGTCGGAAAGTCGGTCCGGTATGACGAGATCGCAAAGAGGTTGGGATTGAGTGCGAGTGCGGGTGCCGGTGCGAGTGGTGGGGAGGAGGAAGACGAGGAGGCGGGCGAGGAGGTCGAGACGTGGGTTATTGACGGTGAGTCTTTCCCGTTCTCCCTTCTTCTTTCGCGGGGGGGCTTTTTCCTTCCGTCACCCTCCCTCTCTCTCTCTCCGTGGAGGTCTCTCGACCTTTGGGAGCGAGCGAGCGCACGAGGGAAGAGGGCAAGAGGGGACCGAAGAGTGGGAGAGAGGGAGAGAGCGGGAGGGGACGGACGACCTGCGCTGTTTTTTCGTCGACGATTCCCTTTCGCCTTCGCCTTCGCCTCGCCCGTTTTTGCAGGAGGAGGGAGAAAAACCGACTTTTTTTAAATGACTCTTGACTCTGACTCTCCATCCCTTGCCCCTCTCGCGCTTCTTTTCTTACCCTGATGATCCGCTCGCCCGTTTCCCGAAACTCCACACGACCCAACGACCCTCTCTCTCCCGGATTATCCCAACTTTTCTTCCGAAACCCCTTCCTCTTCCATTCCATTCCATTCCATTCGACTCGCCTCGTCCGAATCCCCACCGCCGCCGCCGCCGAAACCGCACAAAAACAAACAGCGATCCGCGCCTCGCTCGTCCAAGGCCGGTTGTCGCAACCGACCCAATCCTTCCTCATCACGCGCGTCGCTCCCCTCTCCTTCGCCTCCTCCTCTTCCTCTTCCTCTTCCTCGACTTCGTCGTGGCAAGTGATTCAAGAGCGGTTGGAAGGGTGGAAGGGAGCGCTGGACCGCGTCACGGCCACGGTCGAGAAGAGCTTGGCGGTTAGTGGTGCGAGCTCTTCCCAAGGTGGTGCCAGGGGTGGTGGACGGTTCGGCGCCGAGGAGTTGGTCAACCACCACCACCAGCAGGCCGTCGAGGCGTGATTCGACGAAAAGAAGGAGGAAGTCACTTCCCTTTGTGTGTAAACTTTCAAGTGTGTTGACGAGATCGACACGAAAGACAATGGCGATACTATGCAGAGCAGAGCAGTAAGCGGGGGTTCGCAGTTGCACGGACGCACGCCTGCTCGGACGCTGCATGCGCGCTGCCGCCACTAGAACTGCGTTCGCATTGAGAAACTCTCTTCTTGGCTCTTCGAGTCGGCCGCGGGAAAGTCTCGCAAGTTGCAGAGTGCAAACTCCGCGCGGGCTGATTGCTGCTACTGCTGCTGTGGCTGTTGACGGGCGGCGGCGGTGGTGGTGATGCCGCTGCCGTTCTCGAGGAAGCCGCGCAAGTCAAACAACCCGTCGGCGCCGATCATCGTGGTCGGCGTGCCGCTCATTCCACCCGCTCCCGCACCCTTGCCACCTCGAGCTGGAGCAGCTGCGTGCATGTGATGATGCCGATTGAACGCCGAGTCGACCTGTTCTTCTTCGTCCGCGACTTCGTTCCTCCGAGTCCCGGTACCGAGGGGATCTTGAACAGCCACCGCCGCCGCCGCCGCGATCGCTTCCAATCCCGTCATCATCTGCATCTCGTCTTCTTCGCCCTGTCTTCGCCCCTCGTTGCCGGTCGCCTCGTGTGAAACCCCCGGACTCGCCGCCGAAGCCCCCACTCCTCCTGCGCCGCCTCCATAGCCGAGAAAAGCTTGAT
The DNA here is from genome assembly GCA_001541205.1 of Rhodotorula sp. JG-1b. NCBI lineage: Eukaryota > Fungi > Basidiomycota > Microbotryomycetes > Sporidiobolales > Sporidiobolaceae > Rhodotorula > Rhodotorula sp. JG-1b. Next base: position 37,690 of record KQ954533.1, on the reverse strand, counting down.
CAAACAGATCGGGGAGGGTCCCGAAATGGTCCGGGAGTGAGAGGATGTCCGTGTTCATCCACCAGAGCGGATCGAGTTGGTCGCTCATCGGACTACTGATGGTCGCGGCGTGCAATTCGGCAAAGTCGTGGTTGTTGTTGTTGTTGGCGGCCGTCGACAGGGTTGCGGCGGCAGGAGGGAGGAAAGTCGTCGTCGTCGTTGACTGCGGCGGCGGAGAGTAGTGCGTCGGCAGGGGCAAACTCGAGCCCGACGCGCGCTCGAGAATGGGAGGTGCGAGGGGTGGCTGAAGAGGGTCCCGAGAAGTCCTGACGCCACCGCTACCGCTGCCGCTACCAAGAAAGGGCAAGCCTGCGGGTGCTCGCTGCGGAGGCGAAAGGAAGGGGGCGGGCGGCGGCGGCGGCGGAGCGGAACAAGTCTCAAGGTCCCTGCCACGTTCTGCTTCCCGGTCCAAGGTGGTCGCGGGACTGAAGACGTCTTGCGCGCGGGTCGTCGCGGTAGGCCGCGGTGCGGCTACGGGCCACAGGCGTGTATTCCGATCCGATTTGGGGCGAGTCAGCTCCGAGTGCAGCGGAAATGGCCTAGACCAGAGAGAGGCTCGCTGAAACGCACCGGAACTTGGCGCATGATTCGGCGCGCCAAAGAGCTGCAACAAAGGAGCCAACTCGGGTAGTTGCCCGTCCAACGAGCGCAGCAGCGTGGCGATCCGGTCGAGGGCGAGCGAAGCCACGTCCCAGTGCGCGGCATGATGGCTCGACGTAAGCGTGACGACAAGTCGGGCAAAGAGGACTCCGGCCGTGTTTCGGAGCGTCGCGTCGAGCGTGCCGACAGCGATCGCAGTCCGCAACAGATGAGCGCCCGCTGCCGAGATGATGAATGAACAATCTGTAAAGCGCGTGCGAGATCAGCGGCGCGTGAGCTAGCTGGCGAAGCAGGACCTGTACGCACACGGCGCCCAAAAGGTATCAAATTCGGCGGGCAAGAGCTGCTCAAGAAACTCGACAAGTGCGTGCGAGAGGCTGATGGTGGCACGGGCGGCGTTGATCACTTGGGCAACGCTCGGCTGCGCAAACGTCGCAGACGTGAGGCGAAGTAACGTCATCTCGACCCCGAGCTTGCACAGCTGGAACGAGCCTGCGCGGGTGGTGGTGGTCAACCAAGAAGTCGGCCGCGCGCTTGAACCATGGGTCTTCGAGCTGAACTCACGGACACCCGAGGCAGCCGGCTCGGACGGCTTGTCTTCTGACGACGGCAAGTCTCGCAACTCGGCGGGCAACTCGGCCTCAAACCCGCGGAGCCGCATGGCGTGCTTCTCGAGTATGGCAAGCCGGTCCTCGGCTGACCGCACAGTCGAAGTAGCTCGAGCAGTGTAAAAATCCGTGATGAGCGGACTGCAGAGGTATTTGTCAGTAGTTGCTCAAGCTTCAGCGAGTTTGGCTAGACAGGACGCACTCAAGGATAGCCGTCAAGCCGCACCACGCGATGTAAGAGTCGGCCGAGCTGCGCTGCGCCCGAGTCGGGTTGTCCGGTAGTTCCAGGTCGGCGAGCGTCGGCATCGGTACGCTCCAGTCGTCGACCGCTATGCTGCAGAGAGGCAAGGATCAGTACTCCGTGTAGGCTGTTTTGCAGCGGGAATTGCATTGCGCAACTCACGTTCGCGGCCGGCCGTACCAGAGTGTCCGCCACTTGTCGTGCACAAGCAGCGTCCACCACAGTCGTTTGCGGAGAGAGCGCTCGCTTGGCGACACCCGCCAGGCTGACGGGTCTAGGTGCAATCCGAGCAACTGCGCCGCCGTAACGACCTGCACCCTCGGAGAATCTCGTCAGCTTGCCGAGGCTTCTGAGAGCGTGGGTCATGAGTACAGCTTACTCGGCCCATGGCAATGTGATTCTGGGCCACATTGATTGCTGGTCGTGAAGTAAGGATCACGATGGCGGTCTGAATCGTCTGAAACGACGGCTTGCGGAACTCGTCTTCGAGCGGGAGGATGACTTGACGCCAGAGATGTTTGTGTACGGAGCGGATCTCGTAGACCTGAAGGTGTGGCACGTCAGCTATGGCAGTAAGTGGGCGAGCGAGTGATGAGCACCCGACTTGCGTAAGAGGTTGCGTGAGCGATCAGACTCGTCAACAGAGCATAAGAGACGCCTTTTGCGGCAAGATCTGTCGGTTCGGTCTGCGCGAAGGTCTGCATACCCAGTACCGGTAGTGCTGGTTGAGATCGGCTCAGGTAGCTGCGGAGTGTTGCCGCCGAGTCATTAGTGACCCCTTCTCTGCGGAAAAGAAAGAGCCGGAGAGACGTACATTTCAATCAAGCGCCGCGGAGCTCCGGGCCCGAGCACTGAGCATGCGGACTGCCACAGTCGCTGGCTTTCCGGCGCCAGGTATCCGTACATGAGCGTCGGCGGCGAGATGAAAAAGACCGGCATGGCCGGGTCGTTCGAGACTTGACGGAAGCCCACGTCGCCAGGGAACCTCGACTCGTGCGAGTCTTTAACCGAGAAGGTCAAATCGGAGAAGGCGGTCGAGCTGATGTAGGACTGCTCGGCGCAGTCGGTGTTGGCCGGCACAAAGAGATCCGACTGCTTTGCGTGACTATTGCCGGTCTCTTTCGGCGGCTCGCGGCTGGTCCGGACAAGGTCGAGGACGGAGCTGACGAGGCTGAATTCAGAGTTCGAGCTTGATAACTGTACCAAGGTGCGCCTCTTGGTCAGCCGATGTGCGCTACATCGCGTCACGGATAGCACAACTTGCCGAGAAAATCGAACCTCTTGATCGCGGTCGTTTCCGGCTTCCCTGTTCCATGCAACGGTGCTGAGGTCAGAGAGTGGCTCTTATTGGTGTATTGAGCATAAGCTGCCACTGACGGAGAGGGTGGAACCTGCGCCTGTCCCCGGTATCGACGGGGTGACCGTCTGTTCCTGCGCCGAATCCGAAAGTCAGCTCCCGCCGCAACTCAAGAGGCGGTCCGTCCGGCACGCACGCGATCTCTCTGGCCCCTTTCGGGTTCTTCGCTCGAAGCCAACGCCGCCTTGGATTTCCGTACGCGCGTCGTCGGCGGATCATCAAAGGTGCAAGGTCGTTTCCGCGACTGACATGCCTTGCACGGGTCGCCGCGGACCGGAATGACGCAGATGTGTTTCTGCCTGCGACCTATACAAAATTGTCAGTGCCTGATGGAGCGTTGTAGATTCGCAAAAAAAAACGGTCCTCACACAAGTCGCACGGCCTATCTCGGCGGCTTCGCCTCGCCCTGCCTGCTTCTGCAGAGTGCGAGTCAGCGCACGGCCGTTCTGCATTGTGGCAGCTCGATTCACCGCTCACCTGAAGTCTGCATAGCAGCATCACCGGCTGTTGACGAGTCGCCCTTATCAAGAGGCGAGGTCGAAGCGGCAGGTGGGGCAAGCGAAGCCTGCTGCTGAAGCAGCTGGGGAGCCTGCATAGCCGGACGCAGCAGGGTTGGCAAGTCACAGGCTCGTAGACGCCCGGACTCGAATAAGCTCTGGTCGTAAGCGAAGAGCGTAAAGCGGAAACAAAGGCAGCCTCAGCGAGAAGCATCAGACGATCGCGCAGGGCCAGTACGAGTGAGCGAGGGCTCGTTGCCCGACATTTGGCAGCACAGAGTCGATTGGAGCTTTTTGACACTTTCAAGGAAGTCATGCTATGCTGAGACGGCTCACGAGGAGCTTCTAATTCGTGTGCAGTAATGATGATGAACTTTCCGAAACTCTGAAAGCGACATATAGTCAAGTGCTATGCACAATGATCAGAAGGGCATACAAGTACATCCGAACCTCCCGCCATGCCCGACGATAAAAGTGCGAAAACAACGGTCCCGTCATGCTTTCGACGGCAGCTTCTTCTGCCTCAGCATCTCGGCTTTCTCCTCCTCCTCCTTCGTCGGCAGTTCCGGCATGGTCGAGAACGCGACCCTTCCTTCCTTCATGACGAGGTGCAGGTGGTGCTCCGGCCGGTCGAGGATCGTAATGTCCTCGAGCGGGTTGGCGTCGAGGACGAGCAGGTCGGCGAAAGCGCCGGGAGCGATGACGCCGATCTTGCCCTCCATGCGGAGCATCTTGGCTGTATGAGAGAGAGCAAGGGCATGTCAGGCCATTTTGGACTCCCTTTTATCGCTATCGGTTGTGAGGCGGAGCTTGCCGACATTTTTATACGTACCGACGTTGGTGGTGGCGTGACGGAGAATAGTCGGCGAAGGGAGCACCTCGCTCCGGATGGTAAACTCTTCCGTCTGCAAGGCGTGCATGGACGTCAAGAGATCCGAGCCGCTGTGGGTGTCGAGAGCGAGTCAGTTGAAACTTGCCGGCGCGAAAGCGCGAACCGATGAGAAGAGGACTCACTAGCAGACCGTGACGCCTTCCTCCTCGGCAAGCTTGAGCGCCTCGAGTCCGCGCTCCATGACCTGCTTGTTCTTGACTTGACCACTCGGCGGCAAAAAGTCCTCCCATGGCGCGCGCTGCATGATGCCTGCCCGGGGATAGCGCACTCCGGACGTCAATGAACCCGTTCCTCCTCGCGGGAAAGAGGGTCGGGAGAGGTGGAAACATACCATAGCAGGATAGAGTCGGCGTCAAGTAGATTCCCATCTTGGCCATACTGCACGAAGAGACGCTCAGCTCCCGTTTGCCATCACGAGCGAGAGAAACTCCGAGAGACCCACATCCGCGCGGTGTTGCGGTCGAGCAAGTTTCCGTGTTCAATCCCCATGACGCCGTTGTCGATTGCGTGACGGATCGCCTCGTTGGTGTACGCGTGCGCCGTCGTGTGCACTCGGCCCATCTGGTGGCACACCTGCGTGATCGCGCGGAGCTCTTCCGGCGTATACTGGACAGTCTCGATTCCGTCGGTGGCAGATGCGACTCCGCCACCGACCATGATTTTGATGACTGCAGAGATGAACATGCATGTCAGGGAGAGTATTCGCGGAATCCGCAGCCAAGCGCAAAAGAAAGTTCGACGCACAACTGACAGGGCAAATGCAAAGCCGGGTTAGTCACTAGGCATACTCAGCAAGGCGTGATGGTACGCAAGAACTCACTCTGCTCCGGCTTTGAGCTCTTCCCGAGTCGCCTTGAGCACTTGCGGGACGCCATCTGCAGTCCGGCCGAGGAGGACCGAATGGCCGCCGCAGCATCCCGGCTCGCCGCCGCTCTTGCCCGGCATAAAGTCGCCGTGTCCTCCAGTCTGAGAGATCGCTTTGCCGCACTGGAAGAGCCGGGGGCCGGGGAAGAGACCTTCCTCGATGGCGTCCGCGAGCGGTTTGGTAGCTCCGCCTGCAAGGTATACCCGCATGAGCTACGAATTCTCTCCGACGAGGCAAAGAAAGAGGACTGACCAGTGTCGCGGACGGTGGTGAAACCTCGCATGAGCATCTCGCGCAGGACGTAGGTCGTCCGGTACGAGATGGTCTCGGGCGGCGCTTCGCACATCTCTTTCAGGTTGTGCGTCCCTGGCACCGCCGTCACGTGTACGTGGCCGTCGATGAGACCCGGCGAGATGTACCGACCACCGACATCGACACGGCGGAGCGAACCCTCCTCGGCGAGGAGGTCCGGCTCGTCGATGGGATAGACGGCTGCGATCTTGCCGTCTCGGATGACGACCGACTGCAAGCCCTCGAGCAACCTGCCCGTGTTCGGGTCAATCACTTGCGCGTTGGTCAACACGAGACCGGCCGGAGTGGGCGACACCCAAGGCTTGAGGACAAGTTTCGGCAGTCTGTCGGGACACGCTCCTCTCGGGTCAGTCACCCGGTCTCTTACTCGACTTGGCGGGTACGTACAGCGAGGGGCGAGTCTCGGAAGGGCCGGGGAAGGGCTTGTCCTTGACGGCGTGCCCGTTTGCGGCGGCATGGTGACCGTTGGTGTAAGTCGGCGGAGCGTCAATAAAAGGCATGATTGCGCAAGGTGGTTCGAGCAGCTGCGAGTGCTAGCGAGCGGAGCGCAAGAGGGTCGGGTGAGCCTGCTCGGCGCTGTCCATCGGAACCCGCTTATCCGTCCCCCCTCAAGCGTGGGTTCTCCGCTTCGAAAGATGAAACTGTGCGCCCGATCCGCTCAAAGTTGGCCGCATCGGCCAACGGCCGGAAGTGCTCCGGCGCGTCGGCATCAAGTGGGGAACAGCCGTCGGCCTTTGTCTTCCCCCACATTGCTGGGCGAAAAGCGGCCAACTTGTCGGCCAACGCGCTCGTTCTCCGCTCCGCCGAAATCTCACAATCTCACCCCGGCCCGTATCAGCAGGGCGCCTCGGATGGCTCCGCACTTGCGTGTTCGACTTGCTTCCTATCTTGCTCCTCTACTCAGCTTCTCGCCATAGGCTTCTCGTCCCAAGACCCCGACAAGATGAGCTCTGCTGCCGACGAGAAGTCGAGTTTCAACGGCGATGCCGCGGTCGACGCTGTCGACTCATCGCCTGCGCCCATTTTCGAGATCGACCCTGCTGTCGAACGACGAGTCGTGCGCAAGCTTGATTGCACGGTTCTGATTGCTTTCGGCTTGGTCTTCGGTGAGTCAAAAAGAGCATGCCCTTTTTTTGCGCCTGTATCGGATCTCTTGATTGCCACCGGTCCTGACTCTTTCGTCGCGACTTGTTCTTTTCATAACGCCAGGCCTCAACTATCTCGACAAGGTATGGACGAGTGCGGCAAAAGAAGAGCGCATTTTTCTTTTTGTCACTGACTGGCTTCCCTTCCTCGGTTCTCTGCCCGCAGATCGGACTTTCGTATGCAGGTACGCTTCCTTGCACGCGACTTGTGCTTAGGATCCTTGCCCGACTTACGCGCTCTGCCTCCGACAGCGATTTTCGGCATGCGGACCGATCTCAACTTCACAGGCCAGGATTACTCGTGGTGCGCGTCCGTCTTCTGTGAGCAGACCCTTTCGCTTGATGGTCTCGAACCTCGCGGTCTTGCGAGTCTCCTGCTTGCCGAGGAACTCCTCGACTTCCGCATCTCGTAGGAAGCGCTCATTCTCACCGCAAACGTTCTCTTCCAGATTTCGGCCAATTCGCCGCCGAATACCCATGCATCTGGTTGCTGCACAAGCTCCCGATCCGCATGTTCGTCGCCATCTCGATCATTGTCTGGGCCGCCGTCGTCGCTTGCCAAGCCGCAACCCAGAACTTTACGCACATGATGGTCGTTCGATTCTTCCTCGGCTTTACGGAAGCGGCCGTCTCGCCTGCGTTCGTCCTCATGACGTCCTTCTTCTGTGAGTCATGCATGGGGCATAAACTCCAATGGCGACCCTTTGCTGACCGTAGTTCGCCGTTCGCAGACAGAAAGAAAGAACAGCCGACCCGCATGGCGGTGTTCATTTCTTTCAACGCCCTCGCCCAAATCGTCGGAGCGCTCCTGCTCTACGGCTGCGGATCCATCAAGGGTGGCGCGATCGAAGGGTGGCGCATATCGTTCTTGATTTGCGCCGCCTTGACAGTCGTCGTCGGGGTTATCTTCCTCGTATTTGTGCCGGAATCTCCAGGAAAATCCTGGATCCTCACTGCTGAGGAACGCGTTGTCGCCGTGCAACGAGTTGCCCAAGAGCGCGCCGTAAGTGGATTTCTAACTTTGGCAGCGCTGCTGATCCCGCGCTGACAAACCGCCGCGACAGTCCGGCGCTCACTCGGAAATCGACATGCGCCAAGTCAAGCAAACTCTGCTCGATGTGCGGTTCTACCTCATTTTTCTCTGGGCGGTGATGGTCTGTATTACTAGCGTCGTAACGTTCGGCTCGATCGGTACGCACACTGCTCGTTGGGTCGGGAACGATTCGAGCTCACGGATACTGACGACTTTGGTGTTGGCGACTTCAGTCATCTCCGGCTTCGGCTTCGATTCATTCAAGACGCTTCTGATCGGATTGCCGGGACCTGGTCTCCAATTGGTCACGATCTGGGTGAGTCTCGGTGCCGACCGTCGGAGTCGTCGGAGTTGTCGGATGCTGACCTCCCTGCGCTTCTTAGATTGGCGCCATCGCGATCTACTTCTTCCCGAACCACCGTGGCTGGATCCAACTCGCTCTGTTGCTCGTCCCGCTTACGGGCGTCGTGATGATGCGCGCTCTCCCGTACAGCGCCAAGTGGGCGCTCACCGGCGGCTGTGAGTATCCTAAGCCCTCTCGGGTCTGCATGATGTGGCGTTCGATAGAACTGACTCTACTCCATACTGACGCTGCTATATCCTGCTCAGACTGGCTTGCAACGTGCAACTCGTCGCTTTACGTCGTGAACTTGTCTCTGATCGCCTCGAACACCAAGGGTCACAGTGCGTACACTTTTTCTGTCTTCACTTCAGAGTATAGGGTCACTGACGTTTTGTGGAACTATCGCCACGCTTACAGCTCGCAAGACGGTTCGTGACCTCACGCTTTTCGCAAGCCTTTTTGCGAATGATCCCGGAAAAAGACATTGACCCCATCGCTTCATCTCCTCTCTCCGCGCAGATGTTCTCCGTCGTCTACTTCATCGGATACTGGTACGTTGTCTTGCATACTCTCGCTCTACATGCCCCTGGAAGCTGACTTTTACTCGATTGCCGCGACAGCGTGGGTTGCATCGCCGGACCGCAACTCTTTCTCGCGTACGAGAAACCGCTCTACCGGACCGCCATGAACACTATCATTGGCATGTGTGAGTATTCGCGCGTCTGCTTCTATGGCTGACACCTCGGACGGGGCTCTCACCAGCCCGACAGGGCGGTCACTCGGCCGGCCAGCACTTGGGGCGCAAAATTAGAGCTGACCATTCCCCTCGATGTCGTCTGTCTTCCCCGTGCAGACGCCGTCTACTTCGTCTCCATGCTTGCCTACCGCGAGATCTGCCGGCGAGAGAACAACCGCCGCGACAGGCTCGCCGCCAACGGTTGCGCCGAGGCGGTCGCAAGACCGGCCGAGAAGGAGGACAACAAGTCCGACATTGACGACCTCGCCTTCCGGTACATTCTGTGAAACCCTCTCTGTGGGGGTTAATTTGTCTCGTCTTGTCTTTGTCGAGGAGGGGAACCAGGGGTTAGTGTTTGGCGGCTTCATTCTCCCTGTTGTCTTTGGTTGTTCTAGAAATCTGAATGTATTGTCAGCTCAATGACTTTTGCGCCTGCGTCGGTGGTAGAGCGTCTCTCGTCCCCCTCGAAAGGTCTTCAACAAGGCAAAGAAGCGATCAGCATGGTCTGCCAGCTCACAGCTCGAATTGACCGAGCGAGACCGAGCACAAGAAATCGGAATAGTAATTACATGCGTCGGTGGCGAGCGATCCCGGGACTCTTTCTACGACTGGACAGCCTGCGCGAAAATGTCTTCGACATCATGGTCGTCGTCATCGTCGTCGGAAGACAGGGAAGTGAACCCGCAAGGTGACGACACGCGAGTCCAGCTCGACGACCCGTCTTCTTCTTCTCCTTTTTCTTCGCCCGTGTCTGATCGAGCCGACACTTCGCCTGCACCCAGGACGGAACCACTCTGGGAGGTGGAGCGACTCATGGAGAGAAGTTCTGGACTCGAGAAGCCCGTCTCTGATCCAGTTTCGGGTGCGAACATCAATGATGATGAGGTCGGTGCATCGGCGGCGGCGGCGGCGGTGACCGAGGCGGAGGAGGTCGCGCAAGTCAAGTTGCAAGAGTAAGGAACAGCTGATCTCGTGATTGTTGCTGCTGCTGTTGCTGTGGAAGACGGGAAGGACGTCTGGGCAAGAGGATGACGATGCGTCCAGTCCGCCGAGGCAGTCGCGTTCGACGCGTGGAACCCATCGAAAGAGTCTGTAGTGTCACTGCTCTTGGTGTTTTCCGTACCGTCCGCGGTGGGCGGAGGCGCCGTCGAGTATGAGCTGCTTTGCTGGTGGTCGCGGTGGCGGTGGCGGACCGTTGCGGATGGTAAACCGAGCGTGACCAGGACGACGGACGACGACGACGACGCTGCGGCTTCGGGATTGGACTTGGAACTGGGAGCGGTTGGGTCACGGTCGAGGTGGACAGGGGGGGTGTCCTCTTCCCTGGAAGGAAAAGAGGGGGAGCTGGCTTCCAGGCCGTCGACGACAGGCTTCATGACAGCCTTGCTCGAGAGGTCCGGGTGTACAGCAGCAGTCGACATTTCGGCGATTGCTGTTGTGCCATCTTGTTCGAGAAGGCACAGATCCAGCTTCTCGCCATCGCCACCAGCAGCGAGCTCTTCTTCTCCTTCTTCTGGTTCGAAAAGGAGGAGCGGTCTCTGCTCCTCCGTCGTTTCTCCGCGAGTTGCGGCGGCGGCGGCGGAAGAGGGATAGGGTGGAGGAGAACCAGAGTGAGCAGATGGGACTGGAGCCAGGTTTAACGAATCGACGTCGCCGGCGAGTTCGTACTCGGACGCGGTCACTTGGCCGAGGACGTGAAGCTCCTCGTCTGCTTGTCGATGCTGATTTGTATATAGAGTTGCGGTACGAGGGGTCAGCGAAACGAATCTCCGCGCACCGCAGCTTTAACCGCGCACGCACCTGCTGCTGTCGACGACGTTTCCGGATCTCGTACCCATAGTCCTCCGACCTCGCCGCCACTCCCGTCGAGACAATCCCTCCTTCTTCCCGCGTCGACGCTTCAACGAGCACCGGCCTCTGTCGCCGTCTTCGCCCTCGCCGTGTGCGATCCTGATGTTGATGAGGATCTTGGAGGAGGGCGGGTACGATCACTTCGACGACGAGGAGCGTGACGGCTATGGTTCCTACGACAGCTAGAGTGATCGGTAAGGCGTACAACAGAGGCATAGCTTCCCACTCCACGGCAGCTCTTGACTGTAGACGAGCGAGAAACTTTAGAAGGGCGGGGATGGTGTCGATACGGCGATCCGCGGGGTTTATCGCCGTGCTTATCGACCCCGTGCTCAGCCTTTTCACTCTTGCATACAGTACCTTGCAGAGAGAAGGGTATAACAGGAGCTTTGCTCTCTATACAGGGGAAAAATGAGTCCGACACGATCTCGAAAGCAAAAATCGTAACTGGCAATCTCTCCTCACGCTCTCCTCGCTGAGGCTTGCGGATCTCTCAGCGATCCCCGGTACGTATAGCCGGAGAAGAGGAGCGGACGATTGGCCTGTGCGCCTGATAGACACCTCATCGTCTGTTGTCGGGTCCCGCCCCGACAACGCCGCAGGCAGTTTCTTGGAATGTGCGGCCTCATCATCGGAGGTCGCAAGGCTTCCCCTGAACCAAGGGATGTTTCTCGGGTCGCCCCAAATTTCCTTTCTTCGGCCCTGACCGAGTCCCTTCTACCGTCCGATCCGTCATGACGAGTTGATTCCGTTTGTCCCTGGTTGCTGCTGCGCGGGTTTGCGTTCTTTCTTGGTGTGTGTGGAGCAGAGGACAGCCGAGTGCCGCGTTCCGAGTTCTTCGCAGCAGTAGTTGACTTTGCATGGAGCGTGTGCCGCCTCCAAACCGCAGGAGCGAGAGGCTGGAAGAGAGCGGCCTGAGAGGGTGTGCGAGCGATTCGAGAGAGGCGATGAGGATGAGGATGACGGTCTTTTTCTCACCGTCACACGTCTCTGCGCACGAACGCACGACGCTTGCTGGATCAAGCGCACGCATCGACTCGCACCCGCACCCGCACCCGGTTCCAGTGTCGGTCGCCCTCGCTCGCTCCGCCTCCTTTCTCTTTCATCACAACCTCGCATTCAACACATACGCACGCCGAAAAGATGGGCGCAGGACAGAGTCAGATCCTGCAAAACATGCAGCAGAACTCGAACTGTGCGCGCCGTCTCTCCTTCAACAGATCGTAGCAAAAGAGCGTGCAACCCCCCCCCCCCCCCCGCTGACCCTTTCTCTCTTCCTGGGTCCACCCCCCTGCGCAGTCTCGCAAGCCGAGATCGAACGCCTCCTGAAGCGGTTCCGCAAACTCGACAAGGACGGCAGCGGCTCGATCGACAAAGAAGAGTTCCTCCAGATCCCGCAGATCGCGACCAACCCGCTCGCGAGTCGCATGATTGCCATCTTTGACGAGGACGGCGGCGGCTCGGTCGACTTCCAAGAGTTTGTGGCCGGGTTGAGCGCGTTCAGTAGTCGCGGAGGCAGGGACGAGAAACTCCGGTGTGAGTACTGGGAGAAACCTTTCCCTTGCTCCTGGAGAATCGCAAGGCTGACCCAAATGCGAGTTCCACCTGCCATAGTCGCCTTCAAGGTCTATGACATGGACCGCGACGGCTACATCTCGAACGGCGAGCTGTACCTCGTCCTCAAAATGATGGTCGGCAACAACCTCAAGGTGCGGCGGGTCTCTCCTCTCGTTTCGCGTCGTCTCCGTTCTGTGAGCTGATCGGCAGGGATTTGTTCGGTCGTATAGGATCAGCAACTGCAACAGATTGTCGACAAGAGTGAGTTATATTCTTCTTTGTTTCTCTCTCTCTCTGGGTCCGCGTGCGGTCCCCCCAGGGAGGGGAGACACGCCCGGGAAGGACACACGCTGATACGCGTCGTCTGGCAGCCATGATGGAAGCGGACCAGGACGGCGACGGCAAATTGAGCTTTGACGAGTTCAAAGACATGGTCGCCTCGACCGATATTGCCAAGCAGATGGTGCGTCGCCGGGGTTTTTTTTTTTTTTTCGGTGGTGGTGGTGGTGAAGAGGGCGATTTTCTTGAGTTTCCCGGAAATGCGACTTTCTTGGGGCTGACGAGTGTCACGAAAAACGCCAAACAGACTCTCGAAGGTTCGTTCGTCTCCTCCGCTCTCTTGGTGTCCTTCTCTCTCTTGAGGGAGTGAGGAGAAACGGATCGAGTCGCTGACTGACTTTTCGAGTCCTTCCCCTCCTCCTCCTCCTCCTCCTCCTCCCGACGTGCGCTTACAGATATGTGGTGAGACCCATGCATCGACCTCACAGCCTCCGTCGCGCGCGCAGGCGTATGCTCGTACATCTCCACCTGCGCGTCTTCCATGACATTGCATGCTGGACGACGGACAGACCCCTGTTTCTTTGCCGCCGTTTCTCTTCCCTTTTTACGCAAACCCATGTGTATCACCCGTTCGCTCCTTTTCTTCTGTTCCTCTACATATACCCCTCATCCGTGTATGTAATGTAACTTACGAGAGAGAGAGAGAGATCTCTGTCTGCATATCTGTTTCCTGTATTCAAAGAGGAGGAGAGGTGTATTTGTAAGTTTGTAATCTCGTCATTACAGTCGAGTGAATATGATGGCTCCACATCTCTTGTCGTCTCTACTGTCGCGCTTGAGCTGCCCCCTGAGCGACCTTTCTCTAGAGATGTCTCTGTTCGGCGGCGGTACATCCGCAGCTCCGTACGTGCCTGACCTGCCATTCTCCCTCGACCCGACGCGAGACTGACCTGCGTCTCATCTGCCCTGCAGCACCTTTTCCTTTGGGAGCGCAGCAGCACCAGCAGCAGCACCAGCGGCGAGTACGAGCACACCGACACCGAGTCTCTTTGGTCAACAGCCAGCTGGAGGACTGTTTGGAGCTCCGACGAAACCCGCGACTACTTCGACCACCGCGCCTTCGCTCTTTGGCTCAGCACCGGCACCCGCAGCGGCACCGGCACCGGCACCGGGAGGCGGAGGGCTGTTCGGGACGACGACGACGGCAGGGGCAGGGGCAGGGGCAGGGGCCGCGCCGAAACCGACGTTCTCTTTCGGAGGAGGCGCGGCGACCGGAGGAGGCGGCGGCGGGTTGTTTGGCTCGACTCCAGCTGCTGCTGCTGCTGCACCGTCAACGTCAACAGCACCAGGACTGGGAGGAGGAGGCTTGTTTGGATCCCAGCCTCAGCAGCAGCAGCAGGGAGGAGGACTTTTCGGATCGACGACGACCGGGACTGGGACTGGGTTGTTTGGGGGAGGAGCCTCGTCGGCGGCGGGGACAACGTGAGTGATCGTCGAGGACCCCTGCGACGAGACGACGACGAGACCACGGCGGAACGGGCTTCCCATTCAGCTCCATGGGTTTTTGCTGTGCTGACTCGCCGCCGTGTTGTTTGCTGCTCTTACGTCTTCGTCCGCCCCCTCTCCTCTCCTGCATTCCCCCCTTCCCCAGCTCTTTCGCTCCTACCGCTTCGACATCTGCAGGACCGACAGCGACGGCGACGGCGGCGGCAGGAACCGGAGGAGGAGGGATCAACAAGAATACAAAGTTTAACGATTTGCCAGACGCGGCTCGGAACGCGGTGGAAGAGATCGAGTGAGTACAGCCCACGACCTCGTTCCAGATGAAAACTTTTCCTCCCCGCCCCCTTCTGTCCCTCGGAATCCACTGGAAAGGCGGGGCGATGGCTGATACGGGGTGCACCCATCGCTCGCTTCGCGCGCGCAGCAAATTCATCCGCGGACAGTGCCAGCTTGCGGACCAGCTCAAGGCCAAAGATCTCGGCGGCGAGGTGGCCCACACTCAGCGATTGTACGAGCAGTACTCGGCTGTGCGTTTTTCCTTTCCTCTTACTCGTGCAAGGCTCCCCTCTCCCAAGCTGACGACGAGCGGTGCAAATGGTCGCTCTTCTCCCGCGCCGCAGGAAGCCTCGACCGTCACCTCGGCCTTGCAAACCGACGCCCGCCTCCTCTCGACCCTGCGCGCCGAACTCGAACAGTCCCTGAACGACCTGACCAAAACGACCTTGTTGATCGAGGGGTACAAGGCCGGTCCGCAGAGTCCGAAACACCAAGAGGCGAAATTGAACGCGGGCAACTTCCCGTACGAGTACTTTAGGAGGAAGGCGGACGAGATGAAGGACCGCGTGAAGCGGTACCGCTCTACCATGGACGTGAGTTCGCGCGCCGGCCGGCGCGGGGTTTTTTTTTTTTTTTCTTCATCCGGGGGTTCCTCTGATCAGCGAGAAACTGACAAGTCTTCGCTTGCCAACCGCGCGCACGCGCACTCACCCACCCAACCAGCAAATCGCCTCGCTCCTCTCGTCGCCTTCGCATTCCCTCTCGCCCGCCGCGCTCGTCCCGACCCTGAAAGCGCAGCACGCGTCGCTCGTCTCGCTCGCGTCGGCCGTCTCGGCGCTCGACCTCGAACTGAAACAACTCAAGGACGAGTACCGCACCATCTGGAGGGAAAAGACGGGCAGGGTCGTCGACCCCTTCCGGATCAATGGCGGCGGAGCGAGCGGGGTCGGGATCGAGAGGAACTTGAGGGGGATCGAGATCCGGTAGTTTGATCAGGCTACACCATCATATCGGCTTAAACGCGCGCTTTTCTCTCTCGAAGATTCATCTCGCTCTCGACGAAACGTTCTCCATTCGCGCACTGTAGGAAGTGTCATCCCTCGAGGCCTGAAGGTTATCATATCGGCGAGATCAAAAAGCGCGACGTCGACGACTTCTTAGCAATGCGCCTCTCCATGCCATCTCTCTCTCTCGTTCTCACCTCGGAGTCTCGCCCAATCACTCGCTTGCACGTTTCAGATCTCAAGCCTAAGACGCTTAGACGGTTCGGCGCTTGCGCTTGCGCGCCGTGCTGCTCCGCGCACACCCGTTTGATTGAGGTTTCGATCGACAGCCGCTGCAGGAGGAACGCAGCATAGCCTTCGGTGCTGAGCGGAGACCATAAGCGCTGGCATGCTACACCTATCATCTCATCTCATCTCTCGGTATGCTCGATTAACACGGCGCGACCCGTCGGACCCGCTCTCGAGCTAACCCCCTACCGGGAGCTTTTCCTCTTCCCGCTTTTTCGACGCACCGGCGAACCCCCTTGCTGCAGCTCCCGAGCTTTTTGTCTCGGCCATTAAAGCTGTCTTGGCGCACAGGGACGCCCTCCAACTACAGTGGCTTGCTGCTGCTGTTTGTCCAACTGATCGCAGACTCAACTCCCGCGATTGCATCCCGCATGTCGATCCGCTCCGCTCTCCTTCCTCGTGCTTGTCTCTCATACCCAAATGCCCCGCTCCCTTGTATGACGCGCCACGCCACGCCATTGGAAATTGCAAAACGCCTTCATCTTGCCGAGGGCGGGGTGTTGTTTCGCGGGAACCTCGTTCTCTTCGCGCGAGGAAAGCGAGACTTTCCTTTGTACCCACCGCCCCATTTGCGTCGGCTACATGCTTCTTCGTTCACCCAAAGACGCTGCTGCTGGTGCTGGTGCTGCTGCTGCTGGTGTGGTCACGGTCGTCCTTGTCGCCCTCCTCTTCGCGCCGCAAGTCGTCGCGAATAACAACGGCGTGATCCCGTTGCCGATCTATGGCTATGGCCGCTTCCCTGTAGGTATCCGTTCTCCCCTTTCATTGTTACCACCTCTGTCCGGGACCAGCACTGAACCGCTCGCTGGCAGTGCACGAAGGAAGTCGACGGTTGCTTGAAGCCAGGTCAGTCCCGCCGCCGCCGCACTGCGGACTTTGAATCCAGCTCATGTTTCTTGTATGACCCCTACAGACCAGAGCAAGTGCGACGCGAGTGAGTCTATGGGGGAATAGTCTCGGCTTTCGACCCCCCACTCGACAAGGGACTAACGCCTCTTTCTCTCACCCCCCGCCTCGGAATCAAACAGTCGCCGCCGGCTTCGAGTGCGTCCAGCAGAAGAACTCGACCTACTTCTTTTGTGGCATCGCCGGCGCCGCTTGCCCATCGGGAGTCTGCGACGGAGGCCAATGCGTGAACGGCAAGTGGTGAGCGAGCGCGCGGCTTCCCTCTGTGATCTCTTCTGCAAGGCAAACAGCCATTCTGACAATCGCGGTGTGACTCGCGTTGCAGCGTGGGTGGACTCGGCGATCCGGTCTCTCCGGACGGACATTGCATGTCCCTGCTCGGACTCGGTACCGACCATCTGTGCGGCGGCGAATGGGCTTCATGCGCCTTGCCCATCCGTCAGTACGAACTCCAACCTCTCAACGACCAGTACAACCAACTCTGCGTGTCCAGTACGTCTGCATCTCTTGTCGTTGGCGAAGGAATTGAGCAGCGTTTCCTGATCTCGTGCGCGCGTGTTCAGACTTTTGCAGCCGAGGAGCCAACGGAGTGAACCAATGCCGCGAGTTTGTCACTCAAGAGGGAGGCGACTGCACCTTTGATCCGGAGCGCGCGTGCGCAAACGGCCTCGTCCCCACCTATAACCAGGAGACGCACCAATTCACGTGTGAGAAACCGCCGCCACCTCCCTCGCCACCGCCGCCTTCTTACCCTTCCCACCGCGTCCGCGTTCGCGCACGTCGCAAACACGATTCCCGCTGTCCGCCTTCGTATACGGCTTGTCCCCTCGGAGACAGCTACGAGTGCATCGACATCCTGGTGGGTGGCCGCGTTCGTTCCGAAAAGGCCGCCCATTCACTGACTTCCGTCTCCCTCCTTCGTCCTGCAGAACAACCTCGAACAGTGCGGTGGCTGCAACGCCGATGACGGCGGTGTCGATTGTACGACCCTCCGCGGCGTCGCCGGAGTCGGTTGCGTCGCCGGGCGGTGCGAGATCTGGACGTGCGAAGACGGGTACGATTTTGTTTCGCCGAGCGGGATTTGCGTGCCCCGCACGACTTGAGGGAGGGAAAATCATGAGAACTTCTCTGTTTTCATGATGTAGTTTCTTTTCAGGTCACCTGTATACCCTTTGGCACGCCGAGCTTTCCGGCGGCCATTTCTGCTTGCCGATTCCTTTTCCGAAGTGCCGAGGGTTCGGAGCGAGAATCTCCCTCGATCATGTAGTCTGTGCATCCCCCGGCGAATCAAGCTTATAGCGAGACTTCTCCCTCCTCCCTGCCGCAGCCTTGTCACGAGTGCACACTGGTCTTGCAGGAGCAGGTTCAAAAGAGAATACAAACACGCAAAGAAAAGAGATGATTTCGGGGGGTGATACACGCATAGTACGTCACATGGGGCTACCGGTCGGAGATGAATGTGCAAGGAATGGAAGATGATGCAGATCCGAAGATAAAGAGGCTGAAAAGAAGAGGAGGCGGCGGTAACGGAATCAGTGGCAGCCGATGGCAGGAGGAAACGGAAAGGAGCGCAGTGTATATATGCGTGGAGCTAGTCAGAGGGGATGTGGAGATTAGGGGTTGGCGATCATGCCGGCGCCTTGATCGCGAGTCGACTCTTCCCTCCGCTGTGAGGCTTTCGCAGGCGGGTGCAGGGCTGCAAACGCGGGAGGGGATCGGGGGGTCAGTCCCAGTTCTCGCCCCTCGTAAGACAGCCTGCGAGACAGACGGAGGAGAAGAGGAGAGGAAGACGACCCACAGACGACGAGGACGCTCAAGTTGTCGGTGCTGAAATTGTTGAGGGCGTGGTCCAGCAGCTTTTGCGAGGCGGCTTGGGCGTCGTCGGCGCAGTCGGCGACGAGGTCGACCGCTTCTTGGTCCGAGCAGACGTCCCACAGCTGCGTCGGCGGGGGAAATGTGGTTAGTGGCCTTGTAGGCGGAGATGCTAGAGGGAGAGGAGGGCGGGAGAAGTGGGTAAGGGATCGAGGGCGGCAAGACTCACGCCGTCGCATGCGACAATGAGGAAATCGTCATAGGGCCCCAGTCTCGTCTCGGTCGTGTACGGCGAGCCGACGACAAACTCTTTCATCGACGAATCGCCCAACGACCTCGTCACGGCCAGGACGCCTGTTTTGCCCGAGCGCGGTACAGAATTATCAGCTGACAGGTCTCGCGTGCTAACAGTAGACTGGAAACGACGGGAAAAGCGAGTGAGTGAGGGTTGGCTGGGCAAGACTGACCGTTGACGCGA
Organism: Rhodotorula sp. JG-1b; assembly: GCA_001541205.1. NCBI lineage: Eukaryota > Fungi > Basidiomycota > Microbotryomycetes > Sporidiobolales > Sporidiobolaceae > Rhodotorula > Rhodotorula sp. JG-1b. Next base: position 19,068 of record KQ954533.1, on the reverse strand, counting down.
TTGTTGAGGACATAACCGCCCGCGTCGCCGATCCGTTTCGCCTCTTTCGCATCACTCCCCTTGTGATCGTACGTTAACCTGACCGCTTTCCCTTTCCTCGACAAGACGGCCCTCGCGTCCCCGACGTTGGCGGTGTAGAGCGTTCGACGCGGGGCGCGCTCGCGCGGGAGCGAGATGGCCGGTTCGGAAAAGCTGGGAGGCAAGGAGGGCGAATCGGGGATCAGGGAGGCGATCTTGCCCTTGCCCCCCTCTGGTCTTGCGGCGGTGGAAGCGGACGAAGGTTTCGAAGAGTGCGTCGTCGATGAAGTTGGCGGAGTCTCGGAAGAGGTCGAGATGGCCGAAGACGGCAATTCGAGCTCGCTGTCGCCAGTGCCGGTCGGGCGGCCACTTTCGCGCTGACCGAGTTCGGGACGACGTGCCGTGGTCGAGGAGGAGGACGTGTTTCCGCCGCCACCGGGTATGGTCGGCGTTGTCGACACGCCGAGCATGTCCTTGATGCGTTGTTTCAAGTCCTTCGAGGTCGACTCGTTCGCTTCTTCCCCTCCCTCTCGGGGCGAGGACACCTCGACGGCGGGAGGAGAAGCAGCCGCCTCGGCCTCGATCCTGGCTTCCTCTTCGTCTTCGCGCAAGTTGCGCAACTCGTCGGCGGTCGTATCCCTCCCACCATCAAACGGATCCAGCGGGTCCTTTTCCCTCCTCCTGCCCGCGTCCATGCGGCCCGCTTGTTCCTCCTCTTGCTCGAGTTGCCGCGCGACTTTGAGCGGCGCATCCTTGTCGACGGCGTTGACGACGTCCACGTGGGCCCCTTCACCTTGAGACGGGGGCACAGGGACGACCTCCTTGCAGACGCCGCTCGCGTCTCCAGCGGGGTTCCCGTCGTCATCCTCGAGGCGGAGGAAGCAGGTCACGGCTGTACAGCCGCTGTGCGTCCCGCCCTTGACGGCCAACTCGGACAGTTTCGTGTCGACGACGAGGAACGTCGCGTTGAGCAAATCGGGGACGGGCGTGTGCGCGGGAGCCTTGCGGAGGTGGTCGAGGAGGTGCAGGTGGAAGTTGTGGCCGCACCACTCGGCGGCGTGCTTGCCCGCGTGGCCGTCAAACACGGCAAAGTAACCCTGTCCGCCTGCGAGCACATATGCCAACGTTAGATCTCAAGTTCCTCATGAAAGGGGGAGAATGATGAACGCAAACGGATTCCGCCGAAATCATAAATGAACGAGTGGGCGCTGTCCGTCCGGGGCTTAGAGGTCAGCAGTCGAGATCTCTGAATAGACAAGGAGAGATGCGCACTCCTCCATAGTCCTCCTGCACTTCTTGTTCCTGTCTACGCTGACGCCGACCGAGAAGCCACCTCCTTGCGAGGCGGCCGCGTCCGGGTGGCGGTTGACGACTCCGAACGTGTCCTCTCCGTCTGCGGTCGTCTGCTCGGTCGTCTGTGCGTCTCCGTTCGGTGTCTGGGGTCCGGTAGCTCTTGCGCGGTGTAGCAAGCCGCCTTGCCCTTGTCCTCCTGCGGCTCGGTGGATGGGAGCGTCGGCTGCGTTGCCGCTGACTTGGGCGGCTTGGGTGTTGACAGCTTGGACGTCAATCTTGAGCGCAGGCGGCGCCGCTCCTCCTCCTCCGACCATGGCTCCGCTATTACTGTGCGAAGTTGGAGGTCGAGTCCAAGGACGAGACGAGTGGGGAAGCTGAGCAGCTGCAAGACGAGCAACTTGCAGTAAACGGGAGGGGGGGGGGGGTTGGCTATAGAGCTTCTGTATGTCGACAAAGCACGGCAAGCTGGCCCCAAGTGTAGCGTCGTCGGTCAAAGCGAGGCCCGGTCGATGACGTCGTTCTGATCGATCCCAGGTTTGTAATCCGCGCCATTACAACTCTGATTTCACAAATCACCGCCATTACCGTCTCCTCTCACTTCATACATAGCGCGACCAAGTTCCTTTTTGCAAGCACGAAAAGCACCACCGTATGTAAACCAACAAGCACGCCCACCGCCACGCCACGCCCTCACTGACTTCTACTGCTGCTGCTGCTTCTTCTTCTTTTTCCGACTCTTTTGCTTCTTCTTGCCGCCGCTGCCACCCGCGGCCGGGCTCACCTCCTGAGGAGCCAGGGGTGATGGCTCACCGTCGTCGCCGCCCAAGTGCGCCGAACTCGATCCTTGACTGCTCGCGAACGAACCAGACTGCGACAACTCGTGCTGCATCCGGACGCTCGTCGGGCCCTCCTCGGCTTCGGCTTCGGCTTCGGCTGCTGCTGACGACGACGACGCGGCGCTACAGATCGTGGCCGAGGTGCTGGTAGTCGGCGAGGTGGGCCCGGCGGAGGAAGTCAAGGGCGGATCGATGGACCGGTCTTCAGTTCGGAGGGAATAAGGGGGGTCAGTTTTTGCGTCCTCAACGCGCGGCCTCTCTCTCTTCAGGGTGAGCTCACCTCCTCCTCCTCCTTCTTCTTCTTCGTGAGCACCTTCGTAAGCACCTTCTTCGCCGACTTTGGTCGCTTGCGCAGCGCGACGGGGCTCGGGTTCGGGCTCGGGTCCTTGTTCCTGTTCGATCCTCCTCGTCGCTTCCTCCGGATCCGCCCGTCCTTTCTCCGGAGTCGGAGTCGGAGTCGGACTCGCACTTGGACTCGCACGCGGGCTCGCACTCGGATGGAGTGGACCCTGGGCCTGACCCTGTCCCTGTCCCTGACCTTGTCCGAACGCGCGCGCGATCCCGATCCCGCGCTCGGAGGGGTCAAAGCTCTTCTTCGTCTTGAGGACGGGCGGTTGCGGTGCGGTTAAAGTTGTCGTCGATGGAGCAGGAGCGTGGGAAGCGGAAGCGGCAGGAGGAGGAGGAGGAGTAGGTTCAACGAGAGCGGGAGGAGGTTGAGGTTGTGGAGTTGTCGACGGTGAGGGGGCATACTCGGACAAAAAGGTGACGGGCAAGTCGGGCCCTTCTTCCCCTTCGCCTTCTTCTTTGCCCGTTTCCTGCTTCGAGACGAAGAACGACGAAGTATCGCCCGATCCCGCTCCGACTGTTGCAGCAGCACGAGAAACGGGAGGCTGCTGTGCCTCCCCCGTCGACTCGAGTTCGAGTTCCGGTTCCGGCTCCGGCTCCGGCTCCGGCTCGTACAGGATCAGGCCGAGCCGGTCTGAGAGCAGCGCTTCGGAATCCGCCGCCGCCGCCGTCGTCGACGACGACGACGAAGGAACGAACCCCGCGCGCCGCTGCTCGAGTTGGGTCGCGACAGAGGGCTCACCACCCGCTTGCTGTTCCTGTTGCTGTTGCTGCGAGGGGATGTGCTCCGATCGAGCTGGCGCGCTGGAAGTTTTGCGGAGTTCGGGGCGAGGTTCAGTCGGAGCAGAAGACGACTGCACACCCTCGGCGAGGGTAGGCGTTTCCTCGGCGGCGGCGGCGGCGGCAACACCCTCCTCCTCCGACGCGTGTTCGACGAATTCGCCGAGCTCGGGTCCTCCCGGAGCGAACCTCTCAGCTATCCTTTTGACGTGGTCCAACTCGCGCGCGCGACTCGCCGCTTCTTGCGCGACGAGGTCGTGCGCCATCCACGTCCGCGGATTGACGTGCGGAGGTTCCCTCCTCTGCTCCTCTTGCTCCTCGGACAAAGCCCGCGCTCCTTCCTGCTCGAACTCGAGCTCGGAGCGACGGCGCTTGTGACGCTCAGACTGTTGCTGCTGCTGCTGCGCCTGGGCGGCCGCTTCGTGCGCGAGCTGTTCATGCAACGCCAACGCGAGCGAGTCGGCGTCGCTCGGGATCGGAAGCTGCAGCGCCTGCGACTGTGCCTGCGGGATGACGAGTCCGGAAGGGATCGGGATCGGGGTCGTGTGCGGAGCGAGTGGTGGCAGAGGCAGAGCCAGCTCGGGAGCTTCGTCGTCGTTGTCGGGAGGGGGCGACGACGCTTCGACGATCGGGCTCAGGTGAGGAGATGGAGGCGGATTCAAGGGCAGACTGTAGCGCGTGCTGCTCCTCGGCTTGTCCGACGGTTCGGGCTGCGTAAACGAGACTTGCTTGGCCGTCGACGGCGACGACTTTGATCCGGGTGGCACTTCCGCTTCTTCTTCGGGGGCTTCGTCCTCTTCGTCGAGCTTGGTGGTTTCGATCCTCGCCATCGTCGTCGTCGTCGAGACTTGCAAGTAGGTCAAGATCATCTCGATCATCTTGCCAAAGACGTCTCCGAGGGCGAGAAAGTCGACGACAATGATTTGGAGGATCTGGAACAGCATCGCGAGCAACTGGCGAGGGAGGGAGAGGATGCGAGAGAGGAAGCTGCCGTCGTCCGTAGAATGACGATGGTGGTGGTGCTGGCGAGAGTGGTGATGGTGATGCAGACGAGGAGGGTGCGTGTGCGGAGGTTCGTGGCCGAACGCGACTTCGGACCCGGGAGCGGACGCATGCAAGTGACGTTCGGCGAGTGGCCGCTCGAGATGCAAGTGCGCCGCAGCGGACTGGGTCGCTGGCGTTCCAAAAGACGGCGATGCGACTTGTCCGCCGCCACCACCACCGGACGAGGAAGTGACGGACCAACGCCTCCTCGTTCCGATGACATCGGTCGTCGACGTCGTAGCGGGTTCGGCTTGCAGTTCCGGCTCAAAATGACGCGGGTGATGGCGCAACTGAATCGGGGCGGTGACCGCTTCCGGGTCCGGGAGAACCGACGACGGCTGCGCTTGTTGTTGCGGAGCGACCACACTGGCCAGCGCGGTCCAGGACGAGAGAGCGAGACGCAAACCGCTGAGCAAGATCGATTCACAGAGCTTGAAGGCGCGGCGCTGGAGGACGAGGGGCGTCGCCGAGCCGAAGAAGGACCAGAAAGCGACGGGCGGAGGCAAAGTCTCGAACGAGTACTCGAGCGCGACGAGCTGGAGCCCTTGGTTCGACGCCGCCTTGGCGAGGGCCGCTTGCGTCACCAGCTCTGTCGAGGTTGACGTGCTGATCGGTTCGGGCGCCGATGCCGGTGGGACGGGAGCGGTGCCGCCGGATGACGACGCAAAGACGAGGTTGACCGTGCGCGGGCCCGACTTCCAGACTTTGAACCGCTTCTTGGTCGTCACGAGTTCGGCGTGCATCGCCACCGGAGGCGCCTCGTAGACGAGGTTCCACTCGAGCTGAACCGTCCACGACTCGACCACGCCCGTCCGAGTTTGGGAAGACGGTTCGACCGCGCGAGAGGAAGAAGCGACGAGGGACGTTTCCTCGACGTGCCGGAACTGCGGTTTCCAACTCAGGTTCAGGGCGCGGTTCGCTTGGCCCAGGAGTTTGACGGCTTGGAGGATGGTGAGTGTGTCCTCGGGCGAAAAGGTGCCGAGCTTGAGTGGCGAGTCGATGGAGGAGAAAGCGAACGAGATGACGAGGCGAGGCGAGACGAGCTTGTGCAGCGCCGCCGGATCCTGACCGGACTTGTTCAGCAGGAGGTCGACCAGGTCTAGGGGGAGCAGACGTTGTATTTTAGCCCCGTGTGAACTCGAGGCTTGTGCCGGAAGCGGCGTCCTAGACTTGGAGGGTCCAGAAGTACCCCTCTTCGCCAGGTCGCTGCATGGCGCTTGCCAACCAAGAGTGTCCGTGGGGAAAGTCGTGGACTCACTTTTGGCCGTCTCGGCATCGATCCTGTGCCCCTCCATCTTGGTCCGGGCGTTGTCTTGACGAGACGCCGTGGCGGTGGAGAGAGAGGAAGGCCAGAGCGGTGGCGGCGCGGCAGCTGTCACGTGAGAACTCCGCCAACAGCTGTAGCGACTGCTTGCTGTAGCAACACTCCTCTCAAAGGCAAAGCCTGAGCCTTCAAAGAGACTCGTTCCGAGAGGAGGCTCGTGCGTCGAAGAGGGGATGACGACGTCGGGAGGAATTTTCCCGCTCGAGCTCGAGGCGGAGAAGACCAAAGCTCCCGTCTCTTGCACCTCTCACTGTCAAGAATAAGGTTAAGGGGAAGATTTGAACTTGCACGACAAGGAAACGTGGGAAGAGAATATACGGCTTATGATTCAAAGGAAACGATCCGGGCCGGGGATATCGGGAGATTTGGCTGCGAACGAGAATTTGCAAGCGCGTCGTGGTGGGTTATGTACGCAGGGGAGTCTTTTTCGGATTTGCGAGTTGAGTTGAGTAGAGTCGAGTGGGCGACCACAGAGGCGGAGGACGAGAACAAGATCCGAGAGAAAAGACAAAACTTGTTGAACTCGGGTTTCACTCGAAGCCGTTTAGAAGTCCACTGTGAAATGGCGCAGGTGCAAAGCAACAGTCAGTCTTGATACTCGCGAATCGCAGCACGGCAAGGCGAGCAAGATTGCTTGGAAGCACGGGACTCACTCGCTCCCTCGATGATGCGCGACAGCTCTTCGCTGCCGTCGTTGCCCGAGAAGCCGGCTGCCGGGCGGTAAAGGGTCAGCAACTCTAGGGTTTCTCTCCGAGTTCCCAAGGTTTGGGGGTCCGAGGGGGAAAAGAAACGGAGCGGAATCAGGCAAAGGGAAACTCGCGAAACTCACGGGCGAGGTCGAGCACACGCCTCTGCGGCAAAGTCCCCTTGACCAACTCGTCGACGTCTCCACTCTTGTACCCGAGGGCCTTCAAGCCCCTCGGCACGTCCAAACTGACCAAGAACCGCGCGATCCGGTCAAACAGGAGCGGGCCCAAGTCGGCGTCCGACACGCGCGCCGTGTCAATGTGGTCCTTGTTCTGAGGGGTCGCGAGCTCTTCAAAGATGGCGGCGACGGTGCGGTGACGCGACGGCGAGGTCGGCGCCGTGAAGGAAAAGACCGAAGGGCCCGTCATGGCGACGGCGACTCCGTGCTGTGCGTGCGCCAAATTCGTGATGAGCAGGCGCTCTGACAGGCCTCGGATTCACGGCTGGAGACTTGACGGAGAACAACTCACGGGAACGAGAGGGTGGTCGACTTGGTATCTGTAGCGAGTTCCGTCCGTCAATACTTTTGCGCACGAGATGAGAAGCAAGCGACCGAGACTCACCCAGGGTGTTGGTACTTGGCTTTGACATAGTTGAGACTCGAAATGGCGTCTGTTTTCCAACACGGTCTTTGCATCAGTGAGCCGCGCCAGAAAAAGAAAAACACCCCACGGAGCTCGATATGGAGAGAGGAAGAAAACGCACAACTCGCTCCGTGGCAGAGGTGCACACCGGCGTTTCCGAATCCGATACCTGTACCAAAGGGCGTGTCAGCCTTGCGTTTCGGGATAGAGGGTACGGATTGCAGCGGTGGGCAGGAACGGACCGGCAAAAGTCGAAGCGAGCCTGTGAGGGAGCAGGAGCCGAGGTCAGCGAACGGCGTCTTGCATACCTTGAGAGCTCCAACAGTCATGAAGGTAGGTTACGATTCTGCTGTACACAGGCACACAGGCGAGAAAAAAGGGGAAAGAGAACGTACAGCATCTGGGACTTGGCTTCGCGGTCCCCTTGGTCGGCAGCGATTCGGGGCAGGTACTTGACCGTCTGGCGGAGGGCCCACTCGGAGAAGACGTCCGAAACTGTAGTTATCGCCCGGGTCAGTCTTTCTAGCTGGCACGCCTCCAGGAGACTGACTGCTCGCCGCAAAACTCACTCGGGTTCGAACCCTGATAAGCGGGCCTCAGCATCGGGTTACTCGGCCTCGGGGTCCGTTCCGTGTAGGGGATGGCGGTCCAACTCTCGAGAGCGTGGAACAAGACGTCGAGGCCGGACGAGATGTGCACCTCGCGCGGGCACGAGTCGGTGTTGAGCGGGTCGACGATGCCCAACAGGGGGCGGAGGGCGCGCGAGGCAATGCCCGTCTTGGCGCGCAGGTGCGGGAGGTCGGCTATGGCGGTGCCGGTGGTCTGCACGTGGGAAGTGGATCAGAAACTTTTTGAGTTCCTTTCTTTCTGCCGTCAAATTACGGTGGCAGCCCTCTCACCTCGGATCCGGTACCGGCGGTAGTGGGCACGGCGATCAAAGGCCGCAAGGTCTTGTCGATGGGCTTGCCCTTGCCGATCGGGGCGTTAATAAAGTCGTACAGGTCCGCGTCCGGGTAGCACGTGAACAAGTTGGCGACCTTCTGCAAAGCGCCGCCCCGAAGAGGTTTGCGTTTCCACCAAGAGTAGCATGTGAGTATGGTACGCGTGTCTTGGGTAGACGAGTCTGAGAACGTACGCAAGTGTCTGTTGTTGTTTGAACAGGAAGAACCGCCCCCGTTCAAAGGTTAGTATTTCAGACGCGGGAACTGCCTCGTGTGAAGACGCACCGATGACGGAACCACCTCCGACGGCGAGGAAGTGAGAAAAGTCGTGTTCCTTAGCGAACGCGATCGCTTCCTCCCAGCTGTTGCGCCGCAGAGACGCCGTTCAGTAACGCTTCCCATGAACCGAATGCCCGCACGCGGAGAACTCACGACTGCTGGTTCGGTTCGACGCGCGTCTTGTCAAAGACTTGGTATTGGATGCCGTTCTGCTCGAGCGACTCGAGGGCCATCTGCATCGGCAAGAGCTGGGCGATCGTCTTGTCGGTAAACACTCCGACCTTGCGCGCTTTCTGGTTCGCAAAGTCCATGCCGACCTCCTGTGCGGTCATTTATGCGGGGTGAACTTGCGGGTATTGACGAGTGGTATAAAGGGGAGTACGCACGCGGGTGACGCCCTCGCCGAAGCGGAGGTTGCTGGCTGCGACTTCAAAGGCATAGTCCCCCTGCGGGGGCATGTCCACCGGGGTGGCGTACCCTCGCTGCTGCTGCACGAGGTTGCGACTCTTTCCGCCCGAGCGGATGGCCTGGGCGGCGTGGAGGATATCGGTCGGCGATGAGGACGAGACGGACGAGCAGACGGGGCAGCCGCAGTGCGACTTGTGCAGCGACTGCATGAGCCGCGTGACGGCATTGCGAGGGAGCGCGCGGGATGCAGACGTGGCCATTCTCGGGTGCGTAGAGCGGTGTGTCAAGAGTAGCTGGGGAAGCGAGGCGAGAGGCGGCTGCTCCACCCGTCGCCAGCTGGGCTCCGGAATAACTCGTCCGATTGCCCCGCCGAATTCCGCTGTCCCGCTGCCCGGCTGATCGAGTTCCCGGGTGAGCCGAAAGCTCCCCAACTCCGCGGAGATCCGCGTTTGAGCTGTGCTTCCGCGCGCCGATGAGATTTTTTGAGCTCCTCCTTCGCCGTCTGACTCCGAAAAGACTGTAGCTGTTGGCGCTCCGAATGCTCGCCGTGTGTTGCTCGGGCTTCAAGCGCGCCGTCACTACGCCCGCCGCGTCCCTCGGCTCCATTGCCGCCGCCAGTACCTCGACACGACGACCACCACCTCAACCTCGTCGTACACGCCCGCAGGCCAGCGACCGAGACGCAGATTCGTACAAACTCGCAGAACAGGTCAAGCAACTCGTCGCGGCTGGGTCCAGGCGGAGCTCTCCCTCGTCCTCGCCTACCCCTGCTTCGACTGGAGGAGATGCGTACGCCCCCGCTCTCAGCTTGATCCGCTCTGCGCCGGCGAGTGCAGCCACCGTCGTAGTCTGGAACGTGCTCCTCAACGCCGTACTCGTACCCAGTCCAGAGGGGTCAAGGGGACGACCTCAACCGGGAGGACAACAACACGCCGCCGCCGTCCGAAGAGCGTACGAGATCTGGATGGAGATGAAGCGCCGAGGCGTCGTCCCGACTTGTCGCTCCTACGGCACTTTCTTGACTGGCGTCGCCAAGAGGGCCAAACGCGCCGCGAGCGAACTCGAACGGTCTTCGGGTCACTCGCGCGCCCTCGAAGGCTGGAACGCCGAGTTGAGAGCCAAAGTCGAGACGGTGCACAAGCAGTGGCGCATGCACTGCGAGCGGGTCCTCGAGCGGGCGGAGCGTCAGGGCGGGCCATCGTCATCGTCGGGAGAAGGTCAAGACGATGGCAGGTACGACTCGATCGACTCGCTCTCGCCCCTCCCGACGAACCAGTACCTCTCCTTCTTGTCCGCTTCCTTGACCCTCTCCCTCGCTGCCGGCTCGGCGGGCGCGGCCCCGCTGATTCTGGATCACCTCGTCCGGACTTTTGAATCCTTCCCGGCTCCGGACGTGGATCCGCGACTCGGTCGGACCACGGTTAGCTACCAAGTCGTGTTGGGCGCGTTCAAGACGGTCCTCCAACAGGCGGCCGGGGCCGTTTCACCTGAAGAACCCGTCCGAACAGCCGACACGGTCGAGGATGGGTTCGAAGTGCTCTTCTCCCCGCTCGGTCGACCGTCACACGTCGGGTTGGAGGCGGCGGCGTCGGCGTCGGCGTTCCCGACCGCGCATCAGATCTTGGATCGCGCACTCGCCATGTGGGACCACCTCGTCCTACACCCTCCCAATCCCGAACTCGCTTCTCCCGGCTCTGCGTCCTCCTTTTCGCCTTCACCCGATGCACCACTGCCCGTCATCCTCCCGACCGCTCTCCTGTCCCTCTATCTGAGCACCCCCGCTTCATCAACCTCGGCCCTCCCCCCCGCGACGCACGCGCGGTTCCTTGCCATCCCGCAACTCGCATTCGGGTTCGTGCCCCCTTTCCGAGCCGCCGACCTCGAACCGCCTCATCCGGACAATCTCGTTGTCCCGCTTTGCGGTGGTGGTAGTTGTGGTGCTCCGGGGGCGACGGCGACGTTGGATCGAGCGGCGTTTGGAACGGCGTTGAGGACTGCGAGGAGGGCGGCGGTGGCGGCGGGGGCGGAATCGTCGACGAGGTGGACCCGCGCGTGGTGGGACCAAGTGCGCGATTACCCCGAACGGTTCGGACTCGAGAGGGGCTTGGGGGGGCCAGAGGAGGGAGAAGTTGGACAGGTGAGATTGATGGATCGAGAGGCGGCGCAGGAGGTGATGAAAGCTGCTGGGAGGGCGGGCGACGTCGAATCCATCGAGGGTGAGCCTCCCAGGACTGTCTCGTGTCCTGCTGTGTATCCTCCGTCGCTGACATACAAGTCTGCTCGGGCGGACAGAGATGATGGCTTATCTGACAACCACGGCCCTCGCCGACCCGGCGCTGAGTTACCGCTCGCACGCCCCGCTCGTCTCGACCTACTCGCTCGCCATCTCGTGCCTCTCTCGGATCGGGACCCAATCAGCCCTCTCGGCTGCGATCCGACTCTGGAACGAACTCGTCCGGACCGAACCGCCGTTCGTGCCCTCTGAGCCTCGGAAGAAAGCGCGGGGGCAGCAGGAGGAAGAGGAGGAGGGTAAGGAGAAGGTGGCGAAAGCGGCGTATGCGAAAGCTGCGTACGAGGTGGTCAGGATGGCGGTGATGGGCGTTAGGGAACGTTCGGCCGTGTGGGCTGCCGTAAAAGCGGTGGCGGGCGGGGCTTCGGCGTTTGGCGAGACGACTGCTTCAGGCGACCACGGCAACACCGAGTCATCCTCGTCGAGAGGCGCGTTCCACCCTGCCCAGTTCCCACCTCCGCCCTCGTCCTCGCCGGCTCGACTCGGCAGCAGCAGCAGCCGGAGTGGTGGTCCAGCAGCAGCCGCAGCCGCACCCATTCCGTCGCAGCGCGAAGCCGAATTCCATCTCGTCGCTCGGATCTTGCACAACGCGCTCGGTCGGATCATGTCGGGTGATGGACGCCCGGGGGACTTGAGCGCGCAGTTGGGCAAGGAGACGGTGGCGGTTTTGGAAGGGTGGAGGGAGCGGATCAAGGCTTTCCTCTCTGTTGTGGACCCTGCGCCCACGCGCCGTGACTCGATTGGGGGCAGGGGGATCCCTGCGCGACGCCGCCGCAATGGGGAGACGGAGGAGCCGAAGCAGACGACTGGGAGGGACCGACGAACCGGCTCGGACTCGAGGATGAGTTCGGAGGAGGGCGACGCGTTCTCGTCGGCTCGTCCTAGACGGTCATCAACGTCACCACCTCGCTCTTCTTCCTACCCCGCTCGCACGCCGTCGTCGCACGGGTACGGTCAGCGAGAACGGAGTTTCGGAGGAGGACCGGGCGAGCGGTGGCGAGCGCGGTAACCGTTGGGCGGCGCTGTGTCAAGCATCCCGCTTTACACTCGCTCGAGGATGATGGCATTCCCTCGTTAAAGGAAATCCTGTTCCGCCCTTGATCCGTAACATCTGTAAACCCACTCTTTCTTCTCGCCACTCAACCCGCAACCCGCAACTCGCAATTCGATCGTTTTTTTGTCCGCGTCTTTGTTTCTATACTGTCTTTTTTTCTCGCGATGCGTCCATGCATAGGTGGAACTGGGTGCATACTGTGCCACAATCAAGAGTCGAGTGATCAAAGTCTCGGCTCTTTCCGCGTGAAAGCGAGACCTTGGCGCGTTTGCTGTCCTCTTCCATAGCGACTTGGTGAGCGAGTACAGGAACACCTAGTCACGCGTTCACAGGGGCTCGGCACGCGCTTGGCGGCGGAGCGGACGCGCACGCACCGGCTTCCTTCTCCTCCTCGTTCGCGTACTTGGATTCCGTCTTTGTGTGCAAATCCAGCGACGCAGGGATGGCAGGCGGGCACTCGACGACGATCTTGGGCGGAGGAGACATTGATCCCATCAGGGTCGACCCAAACAAGTGCGTCTAGTCTTGTACTCATCCCACTCGCAACTGAACGCCTCCTCCGTGCTGCAGCCCTCTCGTCCTCGTCATTGTCCAGCTTTGCCTGATCTTGATCCTCTCCCGGATCCTCGCGTTCGCGTTCAAATGGGCACGCCAACCGCGCGTCGTCTCCGAGATCCTCGCCGGAATCCTGCTCGGTCCGACTGCGTTTGGCCAGATTCCCGGCTTCACCGAAAACATCTTTCCCAGCGACTCGATCCCGTACCTCTCGCTGATCGCCAACTTGGGCCTCGTTCTGTTCCTGTTTGTGATCGGCACCGACGTCGACTTTTCCCTCCTGAGGAGGAACGCCCGCCCGACCCTGGCCGTCTCGACCGCCGGCCTCGTCATCCCGTTCGGACTCGGCTGCGCCGTCTCGGTCGGGTTGTACAACGAGTTTATCGACTCGTCGATCAAGTTCACCACCTTCATGACGTTCATCGGCACCTCGTCGAGCATCACGGCGTTCCCCGTCTTGTCGCGGATCCTCTCGGAACTGCAACTCTTTGCCGACCCCGTCGGACTCGTCGTCCTCGCTTCCGGCGTCGTCAACGACGTCATCGGCTGGTGCCTCCTCGCCCTCTCGGTCGCCCTCGCCTCGGCCGGCTCCGGCGTCGTCGTCGTCTACATCCTCCTGACCATGCTCGCGTGGACCTTGGCCCTCTTCTTCATCGGACGACCGGCGCTGAATTGGCTCGCGAGAAAGACGGGATCGTGGACGAGGCCGGACGGGCCGACGCAGGGCTACGTCTGCGCCGTCCTCGGCTTGGTCCTCGTCTCGGCCTTTTTCTGTCAGATCATCGGCATATCAGAGATTTTCGGAGGTGGGCGTCTCGAGACGAGGTTCTCTCTTCCTTGTTCGGAGCTGACCCTTCGTGCGCTCCGGCACTTAGGTTTTCTCGTCGGGTTGATCATCCCGCGTTCCCTCGGTCACCATTTCGCTCAGCGGATCGAAGACCTCGTCACCTGCATCTTCATCCCCCTCTACTTGTGAGTTCCTTCGCTCTTCTCTCTCCTGCTCTCCTGCTCTCCTGCTCTACTGAAGCGCTGACTGTTGATGCCACTTGTCGGAACACACGCCCGATTTGTCGGAACAGCGCCACCTCGGGCCTGCGGACCGACTTGACCCTCCTCAATTCGGGCATTATCTGGGCCTGGGTTATTTGCGTCATGGTCGTCGCCTTTAGCGGCAAGTTCCTCGGTTCGGCGATCGCGGCGCGCATGAGCGGGTTCGGGTGGCGGCAGAGTGGAGCGACCGGCGCGTTGATGAGTGCCAAGTGGGTCGGTTTCGGCTGCGGCTGCGCTTTTCCTTCGAGTTCTTGCTTGGCCTTACTGATTTGCGGTTGTGCACATCATAGGGGTCTGATCGAGCTTATTGTGCGTGTGGTGGCTTGGCTGAAGAAGTGGCTTCGGCGCCTGTCGAAGCGAAAGGCGCCAACACTGATGCCTGGCCATGCCGTCTCGCGCACAGGTGCTCAACCAAGGCTTGCAGGTCGGCATCATCAGCCAGACCGTATTCAGTATCTTTGTGAGTCGGCTGTTCGATTGGCGAAAAAATCCAACGTAGACTGACTGCGACCTGCTGCTCTGAGTGCAGGTTCTCGAGGCGCTGTCAGTCCACCACTTTCTTCCCTTCCAAACAGATGGAGCTGACCCGCAAAGCTCTGCAGCGTCTTGACCATTGCAGCGACGCCTCTCACCCTCGCCTTCTACCCTCCTCATCACCGTCCATCCAACCAAGCAACAGCTGCGGCAACTCTGAATGGTCCTTCCACCTCGGACGAGGACAAACGCGGTCTCGCTCTCGCCGTCAGGAAACGATTCACCGTCGTACTTGACCAGCTGGAGTCGTTCGGAGCGGTCATGGTCTTGACGCACTTGCTCACGTCCGCCTCGTCCGTCCCGGGTAGTTCGACTGCGCCAAAGGCGGCACGGTCACCGCAACTTGCACTCTCCGAGGAACCTACGACTTCCGAAACGGTGAACAGTACCCCGAGGACGCAGGATACGCTCGTCGTCTCAACGCAACAGGCGGCCTCGAAGACCGCGACGCCCGACATGTCCAGATCGGGTTCCGTTGCTCGCCGAGTCCCAGACTCGGACTCGGACTCGAAGAACCGCACCCCGCTCACCCTGATCCCGCTCCGGCTCGTCGAGCTGACCGAACGAGGCAGCGACGTCATGCTCGCATCGGCCGAAGCGGCCTCGCACCTCGCGCACGACGCGCTCGTCGCGTTGTACCGCACGTTTGCTTCCCTGTTGGCGACGAACGCGTGCGTCGACAAGGGCGAGTTTGCGATGACGGCGGCGGAGAATTGGCCCGAGACGGTGGCGAGGTGTGCCGCCGAGACGGAATCGGACATGGTTTTGGTGCCGTGGCGGATTGGAGGGGCTTGCGAGGACAAAACTGAGATGGGCAACGTCGTCGAAGCATTCAGTGAGTTGCCATTCTCTGGTCTCTTTGTCATGTTGCGCCTCGATGCTGACTGCTTTGGTGGCTCTCCCAGTTCCGAATCCGTTCGAGGCGCTGTTTGGAAACGCCGCCTCGGGGTCGACCCCGTCTGCGCACGCGTCCGGCGCCCCGCTCTTTGCCGCCTTCCTCCGAGACCTCTTTCTCGAAGCCTCGTGCGACGTGGGCGTCTTGCTCGATGGGACCTCGTCGACTCCTTCGCTCGCGCCTCCGGCGTCGAACATGCACCTCTTCTTGCCCTTCTTTGGCGGCGCAGACGATCGTGCTTGTCTCGAACTACTCGTTCAACTCGTTCGGCAGAATCCAATGATGTCGGCGACGGTGCTGGTGATTGCACGTGCAGGCGAACCGACCGAGTTGGATCGAGCCGAACGGATCACAAGCGCTGAAGATGGTGGCGCAGATCTTCTCTCGACGACCAAGTTGACGAGCCTGCCCTCACCGGGCGTCGGCACCAACGGCCTCTCGCTCGGTGCAGGCTACGGGGGAACGATCCAACGCGCCGGCGAGACTCAGTACGGCACAGCTCGGGGCGGCAGCGACGAGCGTGGCCTCGCGAGCGAGACGGCCGACGGCGTCGTACTCGAGCAAGCGAAACTCGCCATCAGCTCCCTCGACGACCGTTCCGTCAGTGTCGAGAACGTCTCGACCGCCGTTCCGCTCGAGACCATGCTCCGCCGGCACCGTCAACTCTCCCTCCCGCACCAACAACGACGCCTCGTCACCCTCGTCGGCCGATCTCGACTCGACGCGCCCTCGCACCGCTTAGAATCACTCGCCTTGCTGCGCGCAGCCGAGAAAGACGGCCGTCTCGGTGCGTGCGCCTCGTCCGAAGTCAGGCGGGCGATCGGCGAGGCGGCGACGGCCCTCGTGATCGCCGACACGGCAGAAGACTGCATGCTCGTCGTGCAGAGCCGGGCGACTGCTGGTCAGCGCTCGGTCAAGCGGATGCAGGCGGCGAGGGCATCTCTTTCTCCTCCAGCCTAAGTCTCGTGTTTCTACTTTTCATGTTTCCCCAGTCCGTATCTTGTTGTCACTGCTGCATCATTTGCAATCCCTAAATTCTATACACTACGTTCACGGGAAAATCTTGATCTCGTTGTTGCCGTAAGCGGCGACGACGCGAGCGCCAAATTCGAATGGATCGCCCTGCATGATCCCTGGTCGTCATTCCTTGTGGTCTTGGTGAGGCAGCAGCAAAAAAGAACTCACCTCGTAGGCAACAAAGTCGGGCAGATGCTCGCTGGATGACGATGCATGCTGCCGCAAGTTGAACAAGTCCTCGACGTTGGTCGTGACGAGCTTGACGGCGTCACTCCGCGAGATCTGGCCTCGGGAGAGCTTGTGTGCCCAGGCCGCTTCCCACATGAGCGACGAGGGCTGCCACTCTTCCTCGACCTGCCGGGATTGGTCAATGAGCTGCACAGTCTCCCAAGGGAATATGAACGTGACGAGCGAGACTCACCCCGAGAGCCACTCGGATGCCGGCTTGGTGAAGGACTGTCACAGCCGTGTCGGCGGTGAGGGGAGGTCCAGGCAGGGCGCGCCTCGAATCCCACGTCGTGGGGAACGAGCGAGGAGACGTGAGGATGACGTTGATTTCGGCGTCGGCGAGTTGAGACGCGACGAGATGCGCTTCTTGACCGCCATGGCTGTTTGCGGGCGGAAATGTAGTCAGTCGGCACCCAGCGGGGATATAGGACTTTTTTTCTATCCCGCGTACATGACCCATCGCATCTTCCGAGGCAGTTTCGATTCGATCGCCAGCTTGAGTTTGACGAGGGAAGCGAGGACATCTGCCTTGTCGGCACGGATGACTAGAGGCAACGCTTCGTGAGCGACGAGTGCAAACGCCTCTTCCATCGGCGTGCCATAGTCGTTGTCGGCTGGCGCGCTGTTCCGCTTGCCGGAGAGCAGCCTTCGAAGCTCAGCCATTTCGGCGGCAACGGAAGCAGCCGAGCCCAAGTGGCCTAGCATGCGAGGGAGGAACCGGTCAGCCTGCTCTCTCTCGGTAGAGTAAAGCGGGCTTACCAATCTGGATGTGCAAAGCAGTCACGTCGCGCAAGACAGCGCCCGCTTCGAGAACTGCCGACAGATCGTGTCAGTTCCTTGTTATGTGTTCAACCTGATCAAGACTAACCATTCTCTGCGCCAGTGCGGAACGCGACGCTGAAGCCTCGGCTGCGTGCAAAACAAACCAGGCATCAGCGCGGCGACATTGCAGACCGGAGTTAGACGCCTCACAGGAAGCCCTTGCCGGGTGGAGCGGTGATTGCGATGCGAACTCCGTTCCTCTCGGCCGTTCGGAGCTGCTTGCCGTCGAAAGCAAGGGCGTCGTGTGCAGCAGGCACTGTTCGCTGGCTGAGGAAGTGCGGCAAGGACGAGAGACTATCGCTCGAGAGCGGGTCAAGAACGCTCGTCTCGGTGGTGGATTTCTCCTGCAGAAGAGGGTATCGGTAATGAGCAATCGAGAAAAAATCACTTATTCAACGCCGCAAATGGAACTCACCGAGATGATGTCGGTCAATCCGATCGCAGAGCCGTACGTGACGAGCGGCGGGAGGAGCGCTCCGCCTCTCAAGTCGACGGTCCGCAGTCCCTTTTCGGCCGGGCAGTCTTCGGCGAGGCACTCCAGACGGCCGCCTCCCTGAAGGCTCACGATAGCTTGAAGAGGCCGTTTGAGGTGACCTCGCTCTTGGTCATAGTGCCGCGAGCCTTCTTCTCTCGGGAGGATGATTTCGCTCACGTTGACGAACCGAACGCGCTCGACCAATTCGGCTTGAGGGGTATGCTCCGTCTCGCCATAGTCGAGGAACTCGAACCCGTCGTCGGTTGGGTGTTGGCGGAGCGGGTTGTAATCGCCCGGAAGGCTCGCCTGCGGTGGTGGATCAGCCGCTTCCTTGGGCGAAACGACCACAGGAGGGAACGGTTCGACGAGTTGCGGAATCCCGTCGATCCAGACTTGCTGTGGCGTTGCTCCGAGTTTGAGCGGGTGATCGCTCCACAGGACCAAATCGGCGTCATACTTTGGTTGGAGGACCCCAACTCGGTGTGACATGCCGGCGATCCGGGCGGGCGTGCTTGTGATTGACGCGAGGGCAAGGTCGGCGTCGAGGCCGTAGTGATGCGCTTGCTGGGCTTGGTACAAGAGGTGGCGGCTGTCGGTGACGGGGTGGTCGGACACGAAAGTGATTGGGACGCTGGCTTCCGAGAGGACTTTGGCGGCGTACTCGCTGCCGAACCAGGCTTCGCGCTTGTATCGGCCGCTGTTGGGGCACAATGATCAGCTTTTGGGGAAGAAGCTCGCGCGGCAGAAGAGAACAACAGACTTGAGCGAGAAGAGCGCGACGGCTGGTGTTGCGGTCCCGTTCCCGGGCCAACTCTGCTTGAGCAGATCCGGGACCAAGTAGGTCTCGTGCGCGTGGTGGAACTGTTGCACGAAATGGAGTTTCTCGGCGGGTCAGTCACGCTAGACACCGAGGTCAAGAAAAGGGGCCGCCGAGAGCGCGCAAACTCACGGCCGCGACGGGGAACTGGAACTCGTGCGTCAAGCGCATGAACGAGTTCAAGTCTTCGATCGTGTAGCAGTGCGTGTTGACCTAACGGTTCCACATAGTAGTCTTGTCAACTACGCCCTGCCTGGCATGCACTTAAAAGCAGAAGCGAAACCAATGGAGCGAAAACGCACCTTGACTTTGCCTCGCAAGACGTCGACCAGCGCCTCTTGTTTCAAGTCGTCCGGGAACTCCTCGGCCACCGATGAGGAGGAGGACGACAACGAATCTGGACGGAGGTACAAGCCCTTGGCGTGCGCGTCCAACGCCCGCTCACAGAACCGGTCCTGCGCGCGTTTCAGTTTCGTCGCTTCGGCGTACGCGGTCCGGAAATTCCACGCGAGGTCGAGTCGGGTTTGGGAGTAGACGCGGCGGATGTTTTCCCCGCAGGCGTGTTTCATGTGCCGCCATCTCGGGCGGCGTCTGCTGCTGCTGTTGGAAGGAGGAGAGGGAGGGGTGGCGACGTTGTAGGGGAGTTCGAGGGCGAGGGAATCGATCGTGCGTTCTTGGGTCGGTCGGAGCTTGATCAGGAAGGCTTGGCCTGCGCGGGTGATATGCGGGGGG
>KQ954532.1:0-83857 GCA_001541205.1 Rhodotorula sp. JG-1b | reverse complement strand
CGCCACCACAAACTTGGCGCACCAAGGATGCGGAGGCCGAGGTTCCGTGCTGCACGAGCTCGCTCGGCGTCGCGTTGCCAACAGCGTGACATGGCTTTAAGTAGATCCCCGGAGCACACTAAGCGAGACTGAAACTGGGTTTTCCTTATTGCGTCCAGGTGTGTGCATTCATGGGCTTCGACACGAAGCTTCTTTTGTGAGTCAAGAGAGTGGTGAGGGAGGATGATCGGACAAGGTCTCTAGCGCACCAGGTCCACGGGAAATGACAAGAGGAGTTGCGAGGACTGCGAGGGGGGTTTGACCGGAATAGAGAGGTGTGATGATACAAGACCGTGATTAGAACGAGAGATGCGATGCGAATGCGAGGCGAGCCAGAGAATCGTGAAAGAGTCATTCAGGCCTTGCTCTTGCGAGACTTGCGAGACGAGGAAGAACCCTGGATGTAGTCGACAAGAGCATCGACACTCAGGTCAGCCTGCGACGAGCGAAAATGCGTCAGCGTGAAGAGCTCGTTTTCCTGCGAGTCGCTCGGGGGCGCTCACCTTCTCGCCGTGCGTGCGCGGAGGCTGCGGCGTCGACAATGCGGCCGCAGCAGTTGCGCCGTTGAGGGCGGCGCGCTTGCCAGCGGCGACGCGGGACAAGCCGTTCAAGCGACCGCGACCCGTGGCAGTCGCAGCGCTGGCGGCCGCTTGCGCAGCACGAGCTTGCTCGCGCACGGCTTGCTGCTCTTGCGCATCGCGGGCGACGGTCGCCTCGACGAGACGGATGAACTGGGTCGCTTCCTTGACCTCCTGGGCGTCCTCACCGAGGTGCTTCGAGAGGATGTCGCGGGCGAGCTGGATGTGCGTGTGCGCGGCACCGATATCCTGCAGCATCACGTACGTCTGACCGAGGATGTGCTCGGCCTGTCCGACCGCTACCGAGTCGGCGCCGTAGATGAGTTCGGCGAGCTTGCGGTTCTCGAGGTGCAACGGGAGCGCGGCGGCGACACCGTCGCGCGTCTGCACCATGGCGGCCGCATTGCTCTGTTTGCGCGAGAGCTCTTGTCAGTACGAGGCTGAAGAGCGTGGCGAATGGATGCAACTGACCAGGAGGGTGAGCAGTTGAGGGTGCTTCGGGCCGTAGGTGAACACGTGCAGGTCCATGGCGTGGCGGGTCAACTGAAGTCCGACCGCGATGTTGCCCGCCTGCTGCTCCAACAAACCGAGATCGCTGTACTGAGTGATCGCGTCGGCAGAGTCGACTCCGTGTGTCCGTTCCGAGATGACGATCGACTGCCGAACGAGGCGAACAGCCTGCTGCAAGTAGGCCTCGACCTCGGCACGCGCGCCCTCCGCATCCGGCATGAGGAGTTCCGAAACTTGCTTCTCGTACTGTTCTCGCTCTTGTGCGGGAAGTTCGCGCAGAGTCTGCTCGGCAGCCTCGTGCGTCCGCAGGGTGCGGATGATGCGCTGCGCGATGTTGTGCCACATAATGCCGAGCGCGTGGTACTTGTCTGCCGCTTCGGGGTGGACGGCTCCGTAGGTCTGCTCGCAGAGGTGGAGGGCGTCGTTGACAAGCGCCTCGCCGATCTCGGCCTGGTTCTCGTGGATCGCCCGCTGACCCTGGTAGAACATGTCCTCGACGAGTGCGCTGCGGTGCTGCGTCGACTTGATCACCGGGGCAACGTTGAGCACATCCGCCGAGTAGAACGTGGTCGGCTCGCCCTTCGGCTTGACCGGCTCGGGAGCGGCGTTCTTGCCCTTCTTCCCCTTCTTGCCCTTCTTCGATGAGGACGGCGCGCCGGTCTCGACCTCGAGAGGAGCGGCGCCGTTTGCCTGGGGCGCTGGCGCGGCGGCATCGGCGGTGGCGCTAGAGGCGACAAAGTCGTACTTGCGCGCGGCGAGCTGGACGCCAACGCGAAGAGACAGCTCCCGGAGAACCTTGTTCTTGAGCATGTGCTCCTCGAACCAAGTCTCGGGGAGGGCGTAACGGAAGCGGGCAGCGACTTCGCGGCGGATCTCGTCGCGGAGAGATGCCGGCGTGACCGAGTCCCACTCGCGCGCAGTGTCGCACGGGAGATCGACGGTCTCGGCGACGGGCGAGGCGTTGTAGGCACTGCCGAGGAGGCAGTTGTAGAGGTGCGAGACGATACCGGCGGCGTCGTACGGACCGGCAGAACGAAGGTGGCGGTTGACGAAGTGCTTCGCAGCGCGGATGACCATCTCGTGCAGCAGGTTCTGACGCAGCAGCTCGAGCGTGAAAGCCGCCTCCTCCTTGCTCGTCGCCTTGCCGAGCTCGACCTTGTCGCCTTCGGTCTCGATCTTAGCCGCCAACAGGCCGAGGTACCGCATGTTGATACCCTTGCGGTGCAGAGTGCGCGTGATCAGGAACCCGTCGGTGGCGAGGAACGGAGAGGCGACTGCTTCGGTGAGGAACTCGTGCAGGACGACCTCGCGCAAGTATCGACTGGCGAGGCGGACGTTCTGCGTGGCCTCGTTCTCCGGGTCGTAGATGACGAGGTCCTTGCCACTCTCGGAATCCTTGCGCTCGACGAACGCGTCCGGGTTGTAGTTCAGGACAAAGTCCTCGGCGTTGATGACGGACGTAGTCGGAGCCGCAGGCTTGGCCGGTTCGGCCGCTTTGTCGCCGTCGGTCGAGGCGGCCTCCCTCAGCTCGGCCTCGATCGACTGCTGCTCCTGTGCGACCTTTTCCTGCGTGATCTTGACCTTCTCCTTGAGCCACGCGTCGAGCTTCGACTCGCGGTACGCCTCGAGAAGCTCCGGTCGGAGGAGAACAAGGCGATGCGGGTACGCCTCCTCGATGCCGTCCTCCTTGGTCAAGTTCTTCTCTTTGAACTCGACGTCGACGCACTGCATGCGGACTGTTAACGCGAACGGGTGTCAGCCACATCAAAACGGAGCAGGTCTTAAAAAGCGTGGCTCACAGCAATCGATAAAGTAGCTGCGGCCGTCCGGAGCCGCGATTCCGTGCATGTCGGTCGACGTGTAGAGCTTGGTGACCTTGCCGTCCGCGGCCTTGACCGTGTGCTCGGCGAACCGCATCTGCTTCGCGACCGGCTTGGCCAGCGTCTCGTGGAAGTAGGCCGCGGCGCGAACCTTCTCGTCCGGCTTCTCGGGGCTGGCCGCACCGTAGATGATACGGAACGAGGCGGTCGGAGGATAGTCGTCCTTGTTCGGGGTCTCCTCGGACGGGAACGCCGTGTCGTTCTCCTTGGCAGCGTGAGCCGCCTCCTTGGCCTTCTCGTCACCGACGGGATAGACCACCATCTCGCCGTCCGAAGCGAGCGCAACCTCGCCTTCACCTTCGCGTGCGGTCTTGAAGAGGCCGGGAATGAGGCTCTGGGCAATCCAGCGCTGTCCGAGGTAGTCGACGAGGACGGTCTGCATGACGCTGAGGCCGTCGATGTCGAGGCGCTCGAGGATCTCGATACCGCGCAGGTCCTTGCCGGCGGCATAGCGACTGGCCTCGTCGCCGCCGACGTGAGCATACATGCCGGCTGCATCTTCCGCCTTGGTGTAAAGAAGGTTGTTGTGGATGTAGGTGTGCGCGGCGGCAGGCTCGTTCGGGTTGAGGGGCGCAATGTCGCCTCGAGCGATGGCCATGGCTCCGCGAGTCGCAGCGGCGACAAAGTCGGCCTGGGTGCGGCAGATCAGTCGCTCACGGAACAGGCGGTCGTTGACGGTCGAGCGCGGGAGGTCGTAGAACTGGCCAAACTCGTCGTTCCAGTCGCGAGCGGCGGGCAGCTGCTCGGCCGTCGTCGACGACGTGATGAGGTAAGCGGCCTGCGTGCGGAACGGGTCGGCGACGTGCGTCGGCGACTTGACGAGGAAGGGCGCGGGAGGCTGGGTGTGCGTGATCGCGAGCGACGCCACGAGCTCCGACTGAGTCAGGTCGGTGCGCGACGAGCGCGCGATCAGCGGGCCGAGGTTCTTGCGGAACGTAGGCGAGATGTCGGCCAGCAGTTCGAACAGGGAGTGGTACGGCCCGGGCCGGACACCCTTGGGCAAGATCGCCCGCGGCGAAGGGTCAAACGTCGAGTTGGTCGTCTTGGAGATCCAGAACCCGTTGATCGCGCCAGTGATCGTGAACTGTTCGCTCTCGAGGGTCTGGACCGTGACGTAGATGAGCTCTCCGCGCATGCGGCGCGGGTGGGGCGGCGGACTCCAGGGCGAGACGGCGAGGGCACGGATGCAAGGGTAGCTAGGCGAGGTGGTCGCGCTCGACAGCTGCGAAACAAAGTCGTCCGCAGACAAAGACTCGACTTTGAAATCGGTGAACGCGTGCGGGCCGCTTTGCTGCGCCGGTGCAGGGGCAGGTGCGGGAGTCTCCTCGACCGGCTCGACCGACTTCTTGGTAGCCTTGCCCTTCTTGCCCTTGCCGTTGGCGACCGCTGCTGTCCAGAGAATGTCAGGATTTGACACTTTATGAGTGAGCAGTGCAGAATAGGGACGGACCTTTCTCCTCTGCAGCGTCCTCTGCCACCGGGGCGGTGGCGGTGGAAGTGGGGGCCGGAGACTCGACTGATCCTGCGACCGAGGCGTAGAGACTGGTACCAGCTCCGATCGAGAATGCCGTCGGGTCGTAAGAGCTAGCGGTCGAGGCAAAGGGCGGCAGCGAGGAGAAGAGGACGTCCCGGACCTTGAGAAGGTGCATGTGCATCGAGGCGGCGGAGAACGGCGCTGTCGTTCCGAGACGAGTGTCAGCTCGAACGGCTCCTGACCCAAATTTCGGCAGACCTGACGCACTCAGAGTAACCTTGAGCGCCCGCTTCTTGCCCTCCCACTTGGCCGCATCGCCTCCAAAGACGGCGGTCAAGTCGGAAAAGTCGCCGAGCACGCCGTGCTCGTTCAGGCTCCAGGACTCGGCGTCGACCTCTCCCGGCGCGAGGAGCTTGCGCGGAGGCGGTACGAGCTTCTGCCACTCGCCGTAGCTCTTCTCCTGACCTTCCTCCGCCGCGCCGTTGGCGGCGATCTCGTCGGCGAAGTACGGTGCGAGGGAGAAGGCGCCGAGCCAGAAGCCTTCCGGAGCGTCGGTGATGATGGCGCGCAAGTCGTGGACGGCATCGGTCAGGGCGATCGGGAGCGGGAGCTCGATGAAACCATCCGACGTCGTCTTTGCCGGCTGAGCGCCGAGCGCGATGAAGGACTGGGTCGGGATGAGCAGCGTCACCTCGACGGACGCGGCGGCAGCAGCAGCAGCTTCCTCGGCAGCTGTTACTCCGATGCAGATTCAAGTCGGCGCGTCGAGTCGAGGGAGAATAGGCCGAGGCAAGGTGTTCGAGGTCGAGTGAAGGCCAGGAAAAAGAGCGACATGGCGAGTGTGCGGAAGCGGGCAGGGCGGCGATCGAGCGCATGATCAGCACAAGATTACTCGCATACAGTCCCCGCAGTGCTCGCCCCAGGCTCACCGAGGTCTCCGTTCTGCAGGCGCTCGTTGGCTTGCTCTGCCGCAACTTCGGCATCGATCGGCTGAGCCATAGCAAGCGATTCGCGGACAAGCTCGGCCAGTCGGTTACACAGCGAGCGACGGCTGCTCTGCGACTGACTCGGATCAGTGCAAGAAGCGCGGTTATGCGGGCGGAAACGAGTCTCCGTGGGCGTCTCTCGCGCGCTTCTCTTGTCGTCGCAGAAAAAAAAAAACTTCGCCTCTCTCCGGCAACCGGCGTATAGCCTCAGTAATTCGCCTCGCTTGCCCGTGCGCCTTTTCTTCCGTCAGCCAGCAAGACATGAAGCCAGGAAGCGCCCGTGCGCCTCTCAGAAAAATACTGCCTCCGCGCGCCTCGCAACCGGCGTCCCGGCTTTGCCCGCACTCAGGAAAAACCTCGCCGAAAAACAAAGCTCACACCTGCATACAGGTCGCATTCTGGAGAGAGTACGGTGTCCAAGTTTCATGCCCCGCGCGCGGTGCGCTCTCGTTGCGCTTTGATCCGCGCCTGTGCAGCCCGACTCAAGTACGGGAGCAGCTCATCCGGGACGTCGTCCCCCGGCGTGAGGGGAGCGCCTCCTCCTCCTCCTCCTCCCTTGTGGGCTCCTCCTCCTGCCCCGGTCGCCGGACCCGGCGTCGATTCGTGAGACGTCGTAGATGCGCCACGACTGCGAGCCGCCGCCTGCCCGCCGTGAGTCGTCGACAATTTTTCGGCGGCGACGTGACGACCTCCGCCGTTGTTGGTGGTGGCGTGCAGGCTCGGACTGCGCTCCTCCCGCCGCGCGCGTGCAGGTCGAGCAGCTTTTTGCTCCTCCAGCTCTTCCTCGCGGTCGAGCATAAAGTCTTCGACGTCGATCAGCTTCTCTGGAGGGCAGGTCCGCGAGCGGTTCGCGAGCCGGAAGGCGACCGTCTCGTCGTGCTGGGTCAGCCTCGTCGAGAGCGAATCGCTCAACAAGCTCAGCCGCTCGAGTCGACGAGACTGCAAATCAAAAGACCGCGTCGAGGCAAAAAGTCAGCTGGCTGCTTTTTGACCATCAAAAGCAAGGACGGCAAAAGGACTCACCAGAACTGCTTTCTCGACAGCAAAGTCTGCCTCGCGGATCTTTTGCCACCCTTGATGCCGATCACAGCGCTTCCTCGTCTCGAGACAAACGCCCTCCATGTCCCCCTTGACGAGTTCGACTAGTCGAACCTCGTCGCCGTCCGCCTGCGCCGCCAGCATCGACCGGATCGGTTCCGTCCCGAACGTCGCCTGCCAGTCCTTGTCGTCAAAGACGAGCCGAACGTCGAACCCGCACTGCGCGTCGGGCAGACTGGTCGCGGCGACGGGGCCTTTCTTCTTCGACTGGGCGCTCCGTTTGCCGCGGCTCTTCCGACCACCGCCCCCACCTTTTTGCCCCGCTGCCTCTTCGAGGTCGATACCAGCGCTGACCATCTCGTCGGCCGTCGCCTGACAGAGCGTTTCCCACCGCCGGATCGCGACGCGCAAGTAGGCGAGCCGTTGCTCGACCAGCCGGATCGCCGCTTCGAGTCCGGTCCGGATCCGAGTCGCCTCGGACATCCTCGCCAGGATCTTTGCGCGCAACCGAGCATCGGCAAGGTCTTGCCGGGCATGCGATTTGGCCCGCAACGACTGCGGGTCATCCTCGCCGCCTGCGACTGCTTCGACCACTTGGGCTTCCCGCCGAGTCGCACCCTTGACGAGGTCCCAAAACTCGACCGGATCGATCTCGGCATCAACTTCGAGGAGTGAAAGGCGAGCGGCAGCGACAGCGATGCCGCAATAGTCGGAGCAGTACTTGGAGAGGGGGACTGCTGGGTGTCGACAGGTCGGGCGGGCGCAGCAGCTCTTCCACGTTGTGCGGTCGAAAGAATCTGATGCACGGGCGGGGTCGGCGACATCAGTATCAGGGCTCTGCAATCTTGAGCAGTCGGCACGTGCTTACTTGATTGGCATTTCGGACAAATGAAGAGGTCGACGAGTTCGACCCGATCCTCGTCAATCTGGACGCAGTCGGTATGGTACCATTCCTCGCAGCTGTGTTCATAGCAAAGTCAGTAGCTGTTGCCATGCGTGCCACGAGCAAACAGCCTCACCGGTCGCAGGCGATCATCATGCGCTGCGAGACGAAGGGGTTAGTGGCCGCACACGATCCTCCTTTGCCTGTAGCCACTCACCTCGGGATCATACAGAGTCCGACAGATGCAGTACAAGCGGTCGTCCTCCTCCTCGGCTCCTTCGCCAGCGCCTCTCTTCGCCGCCTTGAGCCGCTTCTCTCGCGCGGCGGCAGCCTGCGCCTTCCGCCGCTGCTCGCGGCGCTTGACGTCGTCCTCGTCTTCGTTGCTCGAAGAGCTGTCGTTCGCATCCGCACCGAAGCGAGACCTCCGCGGCGGGACATAGGCTTCGAACGCGGGCGCGAGACGAGGTCGCGGTACCGAAGGGGCAAGGCGAGGATGGTGGTACTCGTTCGGCGCCATGTCGGGAAGGAAAGAATAGTCGGGGGCTTCTGGCTCTATGGGCGCTTCGGCGACGGCGGACGGGGCTGGAGAGGACTCGGGGTGGACCTCGTTCGCGAGACCCGACGGGCCGGGTGAAGGAGCTGGCGATCCGGCGGCGGACGATGCAAGCTGCGCCGAGCGAGACTTGCCCTTGGCGGCTGAGCTCTTGCTGCGCGGTTTCGGCGCCGGAGACGCGCGCGCCTGTGCCTGCGCACATGTCGTGCACTTGATGTCAACCTTTACCGCCAGCAAGAGGTCGACGGAGAGAACTGGGGGGAGCTCACCTTGAGGGCAGCAAGGGTGGCCGTCTCGTCTCCTGCACCCATGATATCCACTTCCGAGTCATCCTCTGCCTTGATGGGCGTAGCGCGGGCATGTGAGCCGTTGACGAGCGGTTTCCGGGAAGTCTCGTCGTCCGAGTCAGCAACGACGCCGCCGCCCACATCTTGCTCCATCTGCATCGGCTGCGGGTAGGGCTGCGGCTGCAACAGCGCTGCAGGATCGACGAGCATCTGCGGCTGGACTGTCAACAGCCTCGGGTCGAATCCGGCCGCGAACGAGTCGTACGGATGAATTGACATTGGATGCGAGTGCTGGTGCAGTTCGAATGCTGACGGCGCCGCCCCGCCAAAGCCACCCGGCGGGGATACTGGCGATCCCGAATTGGCAAACACGGGCGTCATGGGCCTGGATGCGGCCGAGTCGAGGAACGCGAACGACATGCGCGACGAGGAAGCGACCGGTTCACCTGACGCGGCGTCGTCGCCATCGCCAGCTGGACCTGGCGCAGGCAGGCCATTCTGTGCTGGGTTCAGCAGGCTAGAGAAATTCATCTCGCCCGCGCTGGACGGGCGTCGCAGCGTCTGCGGGAGAGCGAAGCAATGTTGGGCGATCAAAGAGAGGGAGCACGAGTCGCTCTCGACTGTCCTCACGAGCATACAGACACGCGCACGGAGAGACTTCGGTCTGATGACTGCTAGAGACGTGACTTGATTGCTCCTCGAGCTAGACTACAGCTACACTCGACAACGGAGATTGACTCCTCGCTCGACCCGCCCTGCAGCACGCATCCCCTTGTTCCTTCCAGATCCCCGAGCCAAACGATGGCATGTCCGACGAGACATTGCGACCCTCCCACGCACACAGGCGCACGCCGTAGCGACGCCCGGGCTGTTTGAAAGCGCCGCACCCAAGTCCCTCCGTGAAATTGGTCCGTTCTCCGACCCGTCAAGACGGCGTGGCAGGGCGTCATGGACAGACTGCATGCACGGGGAAAGCCCGTAATGGCTCCCCCCGTGATGGTCCGTCTACAAGGCCACGTGCTTTTTGTAGGGGCCGTGGTTTATGCGTTAAGGAGAAAGAGAGAGAGTCGCGCCGGCGCTCGCGAAGTCAATCCTGCGGCGCGCTCGGACTGGCGCCGCACAGCCCCCCGGTGCACCTCGCCATTTCACAACTTCTGGGCCATTGCTCGAGGCTGAACAACAAGGCATAGCTTCAAAGGTCTTTGTAACGAGGCTCGTCGTTGAAAATCATAGCTGTGACTCATCCTATTCCACCTTCGATACGGTGCCACGGCGCAAGTCGAGCATACATCGTCGGCACGAATTCAGCAATATCGTCCGAAGCTCACGGCGAACCCGTATGCAGACAGACTGTCAAGATACACGGGTCGTACGGGTCTATCTCGCTGATGTGCGCTGCCGGGCCCGTGGCATGATCACCGCAATGAGACGTAGGCTTCAAGAGTTTTCTTGCTGCACGAGCTCGAGAACCTGGAGCAAGTCCTGTACGGTCTCGACGGCGGCCGGGCTGTCCTTCTCGTCCTCGTAGCTCGCGCGTGCATGCTCGCCGTTGGGCGAGCTCCGGCGAAGGAGCAGGGTGCGGAAACCGGCGCGGCGAGGCGTTTCGTAGTCGCTGCAAGTCGTCCGTCACCAGCGAGGTTGGGGCACATTCAGCCTCAGAAGCACTCGCTAGTCACCGCCACCACCGAGTCACTCACGATACGAGCTCATCGCCGACGACCAGGACCTCGCCCGGGTCCAATCCCTCCTGTCCCGTCTCGCTCCGAAGTCGTCGCAGGACCTCCTCCCAGAACCGCACATCCTTCTTCTCCTCCTCTAGAAGCCAAGTCGTAAAGATGTGGTCATGTCGGATGCCTGCTGCCCGAGGGATGAACGTCGATTCCGTAATGCCGAGCGAGTCGAGGATCTTGAGAACGGCGGGATCCGTATTGCTGACCACCACTGGCGGCGGGAATCTCTGCGACGAGGACGAGCCCGTTCCAGAGTCGTTCATTGATGAGGAGGGAAGAGCGTGCAGTCGTTGTAGGAAGCTGTCCACCTCTCCGTGAAGCTCGTAACCCTCCGAGCCCCAGAACCGCCGGACGAGCGAATCCGAGAGTTCGTCCGAGACCGGTGCGAGACCTGTAAGATAGGCCGAAGGTCAGACGTGCGGACACCGCTTGCAACCCGGAAAGAAGGTACTCGTACGCTGCTCTGCCACGCCCGCATGCCGGAAGGTATCGAGAATGACGCCGCGCCACCAATCGGACGGGTCCAGCTCCGGCGTGCTCCGCTTCCCATACAGCGGGTGCGTCGCGGCCCAGTGTTTGAAAGCTAAAAGAGACGGCGTGTCAGCAAAGTCGATATCTGATCGCACGGCCTTATGAAACCCGTCACCTTGTTTGAACGCGGCATTGACAGTTGCCTCCTCCACGGCGAGCCCGAAGCTGCGCGCGACTTTGGTCTGCGCAACGGTCATCGAATGAGCATTTTCATCGCATAGAGGCGAGAACAGGTAGCTTCGCGACGAACATATTGGACGTGCACCGGCTCACGCGGCGAGAAGAGTGTGCCGAAAGCGTCGAGGAGAACGCGTCGGATCACCATGGTGCGTCACGCTAGCACGAGAAGCTAGCTTCAAAGGTCGCGGTGGTGTCGTGGAAGCGCGTAGCAGCGCTCGTGTAGCCTAGCGGTAACCTTGAGAAGCACGAAGTCGGAGTGGGCGCCGCGGCGTCTTCCGAGATCTGACAGACGTGCCCAAGCGTGAGGAGTGCCGGCTCTGTCGCTACCCGTTCACGTCTAGGGTGCGATGCTCGCGGAGATGCCGTTGAGCAGATGTGAACTGTTTCGTCGGTTGCGGAGATCTGGATTCTGGTCCGCGAACACGAGCAGCGGTGCCGCACCATGGTCTTGTGCTCGCATAGATCTCTCCAGGCGCCGGGGAGCGCTTTCAAAGAGACTGCTATGCGATTCGAAGGCAAACTTGAAGAAAATCAAAGCCTGAGTTCATGTCACCGCTTCCCTTTCTCATCGAGCGAAGTGTCAAGAGACGTTTGCGAGGCCCTTCCATCGGCGAAGACGCTCAACAATACAGCTGCGCAACATCAGAGATAGAACTGCTTTGCACGTGGATGGGTATGCGGCGATGTCGACGACGGCCGTCGATGATCTATCGAACGCGAACCTTCAGATACGGAACCTGCGAATACCGATGTGGCCATCAGTACAAGTGTTTGAGAGAGGTAAGCGGATGCTCAGACTTGCCTCGACATCCTCGTCCGTGTCCATGTCGTTGACCATGATTTCGAACACGATGTCGCGGACGTGACTCGGGATCGGTTTCCTGCAGAAACAGACATGTCAGTACTTGTACGATGGCCGTCTTGGAGGCACGGAGAATGCTCAGAGCGAAAGGCTGGGTACTGACTTGGACACGGTCTCGACGAGGGTAGAGAGCCTGCGACGACAAGTTTGACAATCAGACCTTCGTTCATCGCGGGAAAGAGCCGAGTGAACCACGGCACTCACGGCATTTTGAGACGCTCTTCGAGCTTCTTCTTCGGCATGAATCTGCGGCAGCTCAAACATCAGCCTTTGCTTTTCGACCAAGCAGAAACGCGGGAGACCCAACGCACCCGCTGTAGAGCATCGAGACACCACTGGAGAGCATCGAGATCTCGAGACGGTACTTCTCCTCAAAGTGCTTGATGAGCTCTTGCAGGGTCAAGTCGCCCTCGATGAAGAAGCTGCAAAGGCATTTCTCGTCAGTCACGCCGGGGAGTGCAGCGTGGTAAGCAAAGTCGACATACCGGTCCCACAGAGTAAACTCGGTGTCGCGGTACTGCACGAAGGGATGCGTGTGAGTGTACCGATCACAAGAAGGTGTAAAGAACACGAGGGTGCCATACCTTCATCTTCTGCGCGGCAATCGGGTTCGAGAACGCAAACAGCGGCAGCGCCAAGTTGATGAAGGCGTTGTGGTACTTTTCAATGTCCGTCTTGCCGTCAATGAGCTATGTACAAGCGGAAAAATATGTCAGTGACGGGTGGATGATCAGCAACGAGGGCCGACCCGAGCCCCTAGTCCCACCTTGTAGAGCTCGATGTTGACGAGAGCAGCAACGCATGCCGTGGTGGTGGCGAGAGCGGGGATGATCTTGCCAGCGACACCCTTCGTGGTGTGGCGGTCGGCCGTCTTGATGCCGTAGTTGAGCGCGCGGCAGTTGGCTACCAAAAATCGTCGATGTCAGTTCTAGCTCTCACGTGGTTTGTAATTAAGCGAGCGCCCACTCACAAGCAGCAGTGATAAAGTCAATGTGGTGGTTGGTGTCGTCATCCTTCTCGAACTGCGCAGGAACCATGCGGTAGCCGGCCAGACTTGACGGCTGCGGCAGCGAAGCCGCGATCGTCGAGAGGTCGTCGGCGTCGGCCGCGGGGGCAGCATCCTTGTCGTTGGCGACAGGCTCGTCGTCCTTGATCTGGACCTGAACGCCCGACTTGGGGACGAATTCGGGGAGGTGGACCTGGGCGAGCACCTTCTTGAACACCTCCGGGTTCGTCTCTCCCTTCAAGCCGTAGTTGTAGGCGTGAAGGTTGGCGGCAGCGACGATGAAATCCATGTGGATAGGCTGTGTAGAGTCGGAAGCGTCAGCATGGTCTGTGCCTCTCTATGGAAGCTGGCTGCGACGAACGTTGTTGATGTCAAACTGCAAAGCGTCTGGGGCGCGCTTTGGGCCAGACCAGAACGGCGTGCCCTCCTTCGTGAGCTGTTTTGCACGAAAGATCGTCAGAGCGCATACACTCTCAAGGGATATGACTTGGAGGGAGGCATACGAGGTCCTTCGGCAAGGAGAACAGGAGCTGCTTGATCTCGTTGGAGAACTCGACCTCGAACTGCTCGCGAGCCCACGCGATGCACTCGTCAAAGCCGAGCGGCTTGTGGTCGACGAGGTAGCTCTTGATCTTGAGCAACTGCGACGTCTCGCCCGACTGCTTCGCGGCCTCGATAAAGTTCGGCTGCGAGAGGTACGAGTTGACAACCTCGGCCGGCTTCTCAAAGTACTCCTCGAAGCGCTCCTTCGCCCACTGCACGACGGCGCAGGATTGGTGTCAGAGAGCGCAATCTTCGCAAGCCACGCGGGGCACGGCAGGGCTCACCGCGATGGTGTGCTCGATCTGGTTGGGGAAGTTCTTGATGGTGCAGCTCGGGTGGCTCTTCTCGGGCGGGTCCTGCGACGACGAGTACGACTCGGTCACGTGCGGCAGGACAACCTGGACGTTTCCCTTCGTGCCGAGCGTGCCAGACTCGAGAAGCGGCTTCTCGTAGTAGACGCAGCGCTGGTCCATGTATTGGCCTGCAAGAAGGCCCCGGAAGAGCGAGGCTGTCAGGTACGCGGTCTCCCGGTCTCCATTTGAACCAGTCGAGACTCACGGGCAGCGACATTGTCGAGCGCGTTGGTGACGCAGTCGATGCTGTCGAAGAACGAGTCGCCGAACGTGTCTGGTGAGATGTGCATAGACTGTCAGCCCGGCCGACGTCGTCCATTCTCAGAAGTCACGGTCGCACTCACTCTCGGTGTCGGGTCCGACGGCGAGCTTGAAAATCTCGATCTTGCGCTCGAGACCCGGGTTCATCTCGGTGACGGCACGCCTCGCCGCTTCACTCTTGAACGAGCCAACGTCCTTCGGCCGGAACAAGAACTGACGGTTCAGGTTGCTCTTCTCGATCGTGTCGAGGTCGGTCACGTAGACGTGACCCTTCTCGCCCGTCGCGAGGCCCATCATCGACCAATTCTTGAGCATCTCGCAGCCGATCGCGCCCGACCCGACGAGGAACTGGCGGTTGTTCTCAATCTTTTGCTGGAACTTGCGACCAAAGACGGCGACCTGGCCATCGTGACGCGCGGGCGGGTTCGACGGCGCGCAGTCCTCCTCGGTCGGGAGTTCGGTCGGGAGGGCCTCGAGCGCGTCGTAGTACAGGTGCTGGAACAGCGGCGAGAACTTGCCCGAGCAAGCCTTGAGGACCTCCTGCGCGACAAAGCCTCCGATAACGCCGTTCACGGGAGACAGGTCACCCGACGCCTGGAACGCGAGCTCCTGGAGGACCTTCTCGTCGAGGTCTCCCTCAAACTTGGCCTGGGCGGCAAGGTCCTTTGCGAGTTGGACAAAAGTCGCAGCGTCTTCGGCGCTCCTGGGCTTCGGCAAGCGGTTCTGCTGGGCGCGGAAAGCCGAGAGAGCTTGGAAACCGATGTGCAGCGTGGGCGGGCGGTCGAACTTGCCAAAGTCAGTGAGGAGGAACTCGGGAGCCGCGATCGACTCGCGGAGCGGTTTCTAGAACAGTCCGGCGCGGGTGGTCAGTCTTGAGGCAGGACAGAGCGGCCTTGATCCCGAACCAAACGTACAAAGTCGAGGAGCTTGGGCATCTTGACCTGGTGGAACCAGCCGCCACGCTTGTACTGCCCGAGTCCGCGCGTGTCGCCGATTCTGAACGTGTAGGGGCCTGGCGACGGTTTCATATGTCAGCCTGTTGGTTTGCTAGTGATGAAGCCGGGAAGAAGGGGTACTTGCCGACAACGGTGACCTTCCTCGCGCCCTCGACGCCGTCGGAGTTGATGTCCATCCCCTCTACTTCGCTGAAGCGAACGTAGTCACCGTCCTCGAGGCCGTGTCGCGTCTCGTCGAGGCAAGTGACGAGGGCGTCTTCGGCCTCTTCGATCTCGACGACCATGCCGGACAAGGGGTTCTCGCCGGTCTGGTCAACGACGGGGAACTGCTCGCCAAAGTCGCAGAACGCCGACCCGAACAGGCCGGCGGTCTCGGCGGCGATGAACTTGATGCCGTTGGCGTGGGTAAAGTCGTTGAGCTTGAGCTGCTCCTCGGTCGAGCCCTGGGTCATGACGACGACGGTGAAGCGCTTGACGGCCTCGAGCGAAAACTCTCCGAGCACCGAGACGGGAGTGTAGGCGTTCAACTCGGCGAGGCGGGGACGGGTCGCCTCGTCTCGGCGCTGACCGACATCTTCCTCGCGGAGGAAGAACTGGGTGCCGAGATCGGGCACGGTGACTTGGGTCGGGTCCGAGAGGGTAACGGATTTGACACCCGCGAGGCAAATGTTTTTGGCGATCTCGACGCCGAGGCCGGAGAGACCGATGATGAGGACATCGGACGCGGCCATGCGCTTCATGGCTGTGTCACGGAGAGCATAGCGAGGTCAGCGTGAGACGAGGTTCCGATGCAGGTGGAGCCTGAGCGAAGGTTCAAACTGACCCTCATAACCGAGGACGTAGCTGCGCGGGGGGAGACGACGGTGAGCTTGCCAAGCAGTCTATGCACGCTGGTCCCTAGCACACTCACAGCTGGCGCGAGTACAGCGACTCGTCGAGCGAGGCGTCGACGTTCATCGCCTCCGTCATCGTCGAGGTGGGAGCGTGTGGATCCTGTGCGAGTCTGTGGTCGTAAGAGGATAAGGAAGGGCGCAGGGACAGTGTGCGCTACGGATCTACGGGGTGTCTGGCTTGCACGAGCGCTGCGAAGTGAATGATGACAGGTTGACCTTTCGCTCGCGATGCCCTTGCTGACATCTCAACCGCCCCCGTCAAATCAATGCATATAAGCGAGATAGTGCACGAGTATCAGGGACATAGAAATACCGAAAATATAGAGAGCTAGTTGGGGCACAAGATGACACACAGAGAATAATGCGCTGGAAGCTAGCCCTGCTGCAGCCGGAGGGCAGGAAGGGCAAGGAAGCAAGTATAGGATCTCCACCTCGAGCATCTCCAGTGCCGCACACTCAAGCACGTCCAAAGACCCTGTTGGGATCCGGTGTGCGCTCGCCCCGTCCCGTCAACGTCGACTCCGCTTCCGCCACCAGGTCCTCCAACGCCGCTTCCTGAGCGTTCGACGAGTCGATCTCGGGCAAGCGGACCCGTCTCGGGCCGCGGCGAGGTGTTTTCGCAGGAGGGCGAGGCGACTGTGGGCTGCGCGGCGACGAAGCGATGTTGAGACGGGGCGAGAGAGGCGGGCGGTCGGCATCGTCGTGATCGCTTCCTTGACTCAAGCTCGCATTCGGCAGACCTTGTCCTTGCTCGGTCGCCTGCGCTTTAGACTGCTTCTTATTCTGACGACCAGGCGTGAGTGGTCGGCTGCGTCCAAACTCGAGACCTGGGAGTACTTTGTGGGCACGCGACGGGGGGAGAGGAGGACGACGACGACTACACACGGCCACCGAGTCCTCTCGCTTGATCGGAGGCGACATGGCGCGCTCGGGAGCAGTCGGCGATTGGGGCGAAGCAGGAGACGGGGGCTGCGTGATCGAGACGCGCGCAGCGCGCAGGCGAGGGTCGGGGCGCTGGTCGGGATCCGTTTCCGGTCGATGCGAATCAGGCGGGACCGTCTCGGCGGCTGCTCCGTTGTTGTGAGAATGCGTGTCATCGCCAGCCTCGACCTCGCCGGTACCCTGCGCTTCCGACTCGGCAAAGTCCGCGCCTTCGACGGCGTCGGCATCCTTGCTCGACTGCTCGACCCCGCTCGAGGTCGACGAGATCGGTCCGTCCGACGGACCACGACCAAGACCACCAGTAGTCTGACTTGCGGTACCCTCTCCAGGAGCAGACTTGGAGGACGTCAACGCCGTAGACGGAGTTGCCAACGCGGCCGATCCGTCGGCCGAAGTGCCTGTGCGAGTGATCGTCGACGCTTCGGAAACCGAGTCCGGCTTGGGATGCGCGGTCTTCGTGAGCGGAGTGACGGACCACGCCGTCGAGCCGCTGTCCCGGTGAACCATGAGTTTGAGCGAGCGCTGCCGCAGGACATCGCCGAACCCACTTCCTCCCGCCGCCCGCTCTCGGCGAAATTCCTCCTGCGTCCTCTCCTTCGGCAAGCCGACCTTGCGGAGTCTCTGGCGCTGGTCGCCTACTTCGCTCATCAAGGTGGTCATGTCGAGCCCCGCCAGCAGGGGCACGCCGACTGGGCCACCCATCCTCGTCGAGTGACGGCGTTTCGGGCGCTCGGGCGTGGCGCGCAACTTGGCGCGGGCGGTGAGGAGCATCGGGTGCGGGCCGCCGATGGGTGGCAATGGAGGAGGAGGCGGTGGCGGCGGCGGAGGAGCGGCCGACACGCGGGGAGCTTTGGCGAAAGCGGAAGCCGGCGATTTGAATGCTCTCTGCACCGAGAGCTGTGGCAAAGAGTCGTCAAGGTTAGATAGGCGCCCGTTGAGGTACAAGAGCAGGGTGGAAGGGATGCTGACCTCGTCGCGCAGCTTCCGTACTTCTGCCTCGAGAGCGTCGATTCTCCTCTGTTCTACGCGGCGGTCCTCCTCCTGCCTCCCACGCGAGACTTGTCCCGGGACAAGATCGGGCTGCTGCCCTTCACACGCAGCCAGTTCGTCCGCAAGCGAATTGCTCGGGGTCTGACCGCCGAGCAGCGAGGCGGACGGGGAGAGCGAAGCAGCATCGTCGCCGGCGCCCGCGAGAAGCTGTTGCCCGACGGTCCACGGCCTCCAGACCGCTT
The DNA here is from genome assembly GCA_001541205.1 of Rhodotorula sp. JG-1b. Lineage (NCBI taxonomy): Eukaryota > Fungi > Basidiomycota > Microbotryomycetes > Sporidiobolales > Sporidiobolaceae > Rhodotorula > Rhodotorula sp. JG-1b. The sequence continues at coordinate 66,140 of KQ954532.1, read as the reverse complement.
TGCGCATCGTCGCGCCGCCGCCGCCGCCGCAAAAGCTGGAACTGGCACGGACACTTTGCAAGCCGCTGAATTGCGGCGGCTGTAAGCCCGAACCGCTCGCCGATGAGCGAGGGGCCGCCAATGCAGAGGAGAGGCCTTTGTCCGTCCCCGCGAGAGTCGAGCGCATGAGCTCTTCCTCGTACGTCGTCGTGGCGGTACTAAAGCGCAGTGAGCTGCGGCGGGAATTCGGGCTGGTCGAAGAGCGCAGGGCGGTGGCGGCAACGGGCGAGGAAGCAGCGGATTTGTTTGAACCGGCGTCGGTGCGCTTCGTGAACCAGCTCGAATGCGCGATAGGTGGCATCAATGGTGGAACTGCGATCGCTTCCAAAGGTGTCAGTATGTCTCGAAAGCGCAGCCGGACCGCGATTGACGCGGACTCACCTCCGTCGAGGAGCAAGTCCGAGTCGTCGCCGGTGCGGACTTTGCGGCGCTTCTTGGGCAGACTCGAATCGTGGGAGCCGTTACTCAGCTCCTCGATGGTGTCGCCGGTGCGTCCCCTCTTGTCGCCGAGCGCAGGCTGGACGCGAACTTCCTCTTCATCAGGCGCCCCACCACCATTCAAAGCCTTGACGAATCCTCCGACTTCGAGCGCAGCGGCGGCTTTCAAGCTGGTCCAGACGCCACTAAGGCTCGAGAAGAGAAACGAACTGCCCGTAGCTGCGCTGGCCGAGGTGGTCGCTTCGCTTGCAATTGGCGATGTTGACCGAACCGGCGGCGGACGAGCGAGTCGACGACGAGGAGTCGCGCGCTCTGGGTTGCGACAGCTCATTGCTAGCTCCCCGTAGTCGTACGAGCAGTAGTCTGCGTCGTCCCCAGTCGCCGTATCCGAGGGGATCAAGTGGGGAAACAAGGACTACTGCAAGTTCCCGCCGCCGAAGTCGACACGCGTCGGACAGATTCGGCTGGACTCGAAAGCAAGTTCTTGACTAGGATTCGGCAAATAAGAAGGACTACGGGGGAATCTTTGGAAGCCATGACAAGAGTCTTACATCACCCTGAGGGTATAGGGCCGGGGAACATGTCCTCCGGCCGCGAACCGAACCGGAAAAATGAAAGAGAGAGGAATCATAACTTAGTAGGAATCTAGCGGGCGGCGGAAGCGAGGAGTAGCTCCAATGTCTGTCTTGAAGAGAGTGTAGTGATCGGTGTATAATGGGTATCGTTCGTGGGAATGTGGGAATTCGACAGCGGGGAAGGGGAAAGGGAGGGATCACCAGCGGACCACCTCCTCGTCCTCCCAGGCTTGTCGGTCCTTGTTGCGAGCCTTTTCGGCGATCGTGAACGTTCGGTGCAGCAGGGTCAGGAGGACGGGTTGCAGCGACGGCTGGGCGAGGGCAGAGATGACGATTTGGGTCCTGCGCACGGATGGCCGAAGGAAGCGCGGTGAGTCCCGGGTCGAAGAAAGCACAAAAGATCGTGAGGGACAACGTACGGCTTTTCGGATCGCTCGCGGACGGTGACGATCACTTCCTTTGTCCGGTGGTCGATCAGCTGTTGTCAGGTGCGCATCCAGAGATTAGCCGTCAGCGCGAAGAATTCGTAGAACACCGCCGCCTTCAGGGCGAGACGTACATGGCACATGCTCGCCTGACCGGGCTGGACGACCCATCGGTACTTTGTCCCGCCGATCCCTTGCCACGTCGGTTCCTCCTTCTCGTCGGCAAAGAACGACTTCTTGTAAAACTTTTTCCACCGCACGACCTTGCCGGCGGGGAGGTACAGGTTCTCGTTCGTGACGAGTCCGACTTTGCCGAGTTGATCGGAACCCCTCTCGCGTTCGCGCGCGGACGGGACGCTCAGCAAGAGCCACTCGAGTCGCTCGACGGGGGACCCTTCCTCGCCGTCCGATTCGTGCCACTGCGAGCTACTGAGGTCGCGCGTCTCGTCGTCTTCGACGCCGCCCCTCCTCAGGACCCCATCGGCGCCGCGGACGTACTCGCGCGCGACGAACGCCACCCTGCGCGTCTGCGCGTCGACAAATACGGTCTCGAACGCGTCTCGGCCCGCGAGCGGGGACGTCTGCCACAGCAGGAACACGGCGGGCGAGACGCAACTCGGCAGGGTCGAGTCGGTGATGGTCCAGTCGTCCATGTCGAACGGCCCGCATAACGGAGCGGTCGGTCGCTTCGGCTGCTTCGGCGGCGGGGGCAATTTCGACCGTCTCTCGTCTGAAGGTTGAGGAGAGGCCGACGTCGAGGCGACGCTGTTGGTCGCGATCGACGACGACGACAAGTCGGACGCCATGGGCACGGACGAGAAGAAGCGGTCGTCGGGCGGCTGCAGGGTGGTCTGCCGCTGCTGGGGTTGGAGGTGCACCCGCCTCTGCTGCTGCTGCTCGTAGTGGTACTGCTGCATCTGCACTTTTTGTTGCTGCTGCTGCTGCGGGTCCAGCAACATGGACGCCTGCCGGGGTGGTCGCTCCACTCTCTGAGTCGTCGAAGAAGGTTGGGGCGGTTGTTGCGAGTAGCGCACCGGCTGCGTCGGAGGCTGCTGCTGCTGCTGGCGAGGAGGAGGCGGCGCATAGCTCGACGACTGTCGGTACGTTCTCTGCTGCTCTGCGGGCGGCCGGCCGTTGTTGAGAGGCGGGTTCATAAAGGCGTTTGAGAAGCGCTGGTTCATCGCCCCGGGTTGCTGCTGTTGCGGCTGATACGACTGGCGGTACTGCTGCTGGTGGTGCATAGGGGGCAGTCGCCCCTGATCATAGTACACTCCCGTCGCCATTTGCACCGGGTGCAGCAGCTGGTGCTGATCACGCGCACGGGCAGAGTTTGGCGCTGCAGCTGCGTCGACGCGCGGTGCTGAGCCGCGAGTCGAAGTCGGCCCCGCGTTCCGGTCCATCACTCGACCGCCGATAAGCAAACTTCTCTATGCAGCCTTCTTCGTCACGAAAAGGATCAAGTCCGGAGGTCAGCGCGCCATCCTCGCCCAGACCCGTCGCACAGGCCCTCACCGGCCCCTTGTTACTCGATCTTCTTCGCAGCACGCATTTCGGCCGCGCGGCCTTCGATCACAAGTTTCGCTTCCGAAAGAGAGCTTGGCAAAAGGGGAGAGCGACCAAAATAGAGCGGCTCGCCGTTCCTATGCACACAGGCTTCCTCCGTTCGTGAGAAGAGGAAACCGTGCCAACTGATCTCGTTGCTTTGCGAGGCGAGACACCCGCGCGGTGCGGCAGCTTCGAAGTTTGGCAGACACGAGCGCGGAAACTCCGAAATTCGGCGGCTGTTTTCTCGCCTGCCTGTTGTGCCCTCGAAGAAGAATCAGGGCTCAGCTAATACGTGGATGCTGGTTGCCGTGGTAATCGCCCGTCGCCGCCAGCCGGAACGGCGAGTGCTACTGGGCTGATCGTCGTCACGCCGGCTTGACCTCGACGCTCTGCCTTTGTTCTGCGTTCGGTATCCGCCCCAGCTCCTGCTCCTCGCCCTGCTCCCCCTGTTGCTCCTCTTCGATCCAATGCCGCGCCTGCCGAATCGCCTCGCGCATGACCTGCTCCCTCCGGCCCCAACAGACGGCGTTCTCGAGCGCGCTCCAGCCTCGGACGAGGACGCGGTCCCGCTCGGTCGATTCGGGCCACGTCGGGGAGAGGTACGTCGACTCGTAGGCGGCGGGGAGGGACGAGGTGGCGATCGCGGGCGGGTCCGAGTCCGAGGGGGGTATCCGCGCGTTGTGCGACGTCCGAGAGCCGTCTTCTTTTGCTTCTTCGGATTCGGTGGCCGTCTCTGACGACGCGGCGGTCGAGGATTCGAGGTGCTTAGTTTTGTTGGGTATCCGCTCTTGGTCAGGCGCGGCGCTGGGAGGAGGAGGGGGAAGGAAGAACAGTTCGAACGAGTATTGACAAGAGGCGACAAACGATGGCGAGTCGACGTCGCTTGAAGGAGACAGGATGTGGGCCTGTAGGCATTCATGCGGAGAGTCAAGTGGGTCAGCCGTCGAGAGATGGGCATCATACGGACCAGAGCGGGGAAACCAAGACGCACCGAGGGGTCTTGCAAGACGAGGAGGTGGGTCAAGTGTCTTGCGGTTCCGGGTCGGAGTCCGGCTGAGAGACATAGCGCATAGGATAGGGATCAGCCGTGGCTCCTCTGTGGCAGCAAAAAACAGTGGGCGCAGCAGCCGCACCTTCTTCCCACGACTCTCGCTCTGCGGCTTCGGGTGAGCGCTCCCCGTGTTCGATTCCGCCCTTGGGGAAGACGTAGCGATTCTTCTTCTTCCTGCTACTGACGAGCAAGAAGGTCGGTCCCTTGTCGTCCTTGTCGTCGTTGTAGGGTGCAATAGCGTGCGAGTCGGGTGCAGCAGCAGTGTCACGAGGAGGAGAGGGCGACGCAAAGATGATGGCGACGGCGACGGACCGCGGCGAGGCCATCGTATATTTCTCTAGCGATAGACCTCGATAGCAGGAGATGTGGAGAGCGAGAGAGAGTGACCTCCGTCACGGTGATCTCGTCGTTGTTTGCTCTGCGCACAACCCGTGTGATTGCCAGAGCGAGGATGCCGACGCTGCACATCGCGTCGTACGCTTCCCAGATCGACCAGGCTGCCAAGTTCCAGGACGGCGCGACCCTCGCCAGCTTGCTCTCGTTGACCGACAAGCATGGCCCCATGCTCCTCGACTTTCTCGCAAAGCCAGACCGCGGAACTGCCTGGATCGATAGGACAGTCGAGACGGTTCGTCCGGGGCTGCTCTTGTTCTCGAGCGAGGCGGGCTGACCTCGCTTGCTTTTGCAGAACGCTCCCAGCTATGCCGGCCAGTTCAAGCGCACCATCACCGCCGGAGGAGACAAAAAGTCCCCCTTTGCTGAACTCGCGACGCTGCACGTATGGACCCTCGTCGCCCTCAACGTGCGTCACTCACGCTGCTGCCCTGAGGAGGTGCGACAGATTGCTCACGACCTGACTTTGGAATTTGCAGCCTGTCATGAACCCCATGACGCACCAGATGTACCCCGTCGACGCCGTCGTCGCCTACGAGAAGCAACACGAACTCGTAACGTCAGTCCGGCCGTCCATCCGGCGCCGCAATTGAATGCCAGCCCCGTTGCGAAAGACTCGTTCCCACCTCGCGAGGACGCACCGAGCTGATACTTGCAACGCCTGCAGTACGCTGTACCGATGGCTCATGCAACCCCGGGATCAAACCACGGGATGGGCCCTCCCGCTCCTCTACGTGGTCTGCCGCGACCTCCGCCGAGTTGCCGATCGGGTGCGCACCGGGTCCTTTTCATGAGGCAGTGCCGCTTCACCCGAGAAGTGGAGTTGGTTCTACCTCCTTCTGACTGGCGTGCGTGCACAGGCCGACGAGCAGCTGCTGGCCAACAGCCAGAAATCCGGCAAGCTGGAAGAAGCGAGCCGGCTGCTCCAAAAGTGCTTCTCCTGTTGCCTCAACGACCGGTCAGTGTCCTCTGTTCGCTCGAACGTGTGCAAGCACTGTGGTGCGCACGGAGCCCGGTTGCTGACGCTGAATCGGGGTCTCCGGATGCAGCGCGACTGATGTGCAGGCGTCGCGCAAAATGGGCACTTACTATCTCGCGACGCTCCTCTTCAAGACGTATTTCAAGGTGAGCTGCCCCTTTCTCCGACTGCCATGACAGGAACTGGCGTACGGGAGTTACTCACCCCTCGCGAAAACTCTGTGCAGCTGAACTCGACCGCGCTGTGCCGAAACATCATCCGCGGGATCGGCGCGGCCGACCTCCCGCCGCTCGAGTCGTTCCCGCGCGCGCACCAAGTCACGTACCAGTACTACATGGCCGTGTTTGCGTTCCTGAGGGAGGACTATGCCGAGGCCGAGAGGCGGTTCAGGGTCGCGTTGGAGCAGTGTCATCACCGCATGAAGCGCAACATCGAGTACGGCCCACGTGTTATTGGACGCTTCTAGCCTCTCGGGCGCGGGCGGTGCAAGGAAAATGCAGGAGCTGACGGTATACATCGATGTGACGTCCAGGCTCATCCTCGACTACCTGATCCCGCTCCTGCTCCTCCGCGGCGTCTTCCCCTCGCCGAAACTCCTCTCGCGCTCGTCTCGGCACATGACGCTGTACCGGCCCTTCATCGACGCGATCAAAATCGGAGACGTGCCCGCGTACGAGCGCCAACTCGAACTCGCCGAGAAGAGGTTGATGGAGCGCGGGACGTACCTCGTTGTGGAGCGGGCGAGGGAGGCCGCCGTGCGAGGGTTGCTCAAGAAGGCGTGCGTCCGTTTTCTGATTTGGCTCCTCCGCTACGGGTCGCGCATTTGCGATGGATGACGCTGGAGGAGTTCGAATGCGCGGCTGACACTTGCACGTGCTCTTGGGCAGGTGGATCCTCGAGTCGAAACCGGCGAGGATGCCGATCGAGACGTTCCGGAACTATTACAACGCGGCGTGGCGGATCCACTACCGGCGCGCGCATCTGCAAGGCCAGCAGGCCGCGCCACCGCTGGACCCGATCGTCGAGGATCACTTTACGACGACGGCGATGGGAACTTCGTGCATCGACGCGGAGGAGACGGAATGCCTCTTGGCAAACATGATTTCCAAGGTCAGCACTCCCTCGCTCGCACGCACCCGGTCCACACAATATCACGCGACTGACTTTTTGCCTTGCCCTGCTGCTGCTTGATCTCATGCTCGCCCAACCAAACAACAGGGCCTGATGAAGGGCTACATTTCGCACTCGCACCAACTCGTCGTCCTCTCCAAGGACAAACCGTTCCCGTGGTATGCGCCATATCGGAACAAGGGCCAGGCGTTCCTGGACGCAAGGGCGGAGCGGGAAAAGCAAGAGAGGGAAAAGGTGCCGACGCTGCCGGCGCTGGCGATTACAGGGGCGGCATGACGTTGCCCCCTTTTCTCCTGAATCGAGTGCAATTTAACATGTTGTTGCACAACATCAGGCTAAATTCTGGGATGGGAGAGCGCGACACATGTTCGTGCACCGGCGCTCGAAACAGAGCGTGAAGGAGAGAGCGAGTCGACTCTTCCAACAGCCTTCATTACGCTCGCCGCTCGGAGAGGATGTCTCTATCTGCGAGTGCTTCTGGCTCTGGCTCTGGCTCGCACCTAGCGTCTGGCGGTGCGGCAGCAGCAACTTCGCTCGCACCGCCCAGTTCACCGACAAAGGCAGCGACGGGAACGAATGGCGGTGTGCTTCTGCCGGGCGAAGGCAACCTGTGGAGCTCGATACTCGACTCGGTCAAGACCACCAAGGCAGTCCAGTCCAAGCAGTGCATCGTCCTCGGTCAGTCTGACCTTCTGAGCCGATCGGTCAACACTGGCGCCTTTCCGCGACGTAGCACGCGAATGCCGTGCCTGTTGGCCTAATCGATGCCCAGTCTTCCAGACTGACGATTGGCGAGTCCCCACAGGCGCACCGCGGACGGGCAAATCGTCGCTCGTGTCCCGACTCCGAACCAGCGACGGACATCTCCCTCCGCACCTCGAACCGGACAACCAGGACCCTTCCGGCAAGGGCAAAGCACTCGACCTCGGCATGAGCTACGAAATGATGGATGTCCGAGACGACGGCGACGAAGGAGGTCAGTCTTGCACACTCTGGCTCCTGCTTTGCACCTCGTCCCCACCGCTTCTGTAGACTGCTTCAGGGCTAATCTCGCGGTCCGTTCTTGCAGATGTCCTCGGACGACTCGGCTTCTACCAGATCTCGACGTCCGAGCCCGCTCGAGACCGACTCGTCTCGCTCGCGCTCTCGAGATGCCCTCTCGTCGACTCGCTCGCAGTGATCGTGCTCGACTGGCGAAGACCGTGGACTTTCGTGCAAGAGCTGGAGTACTGGATCGACTTGCTGGAAAGTGCCCTGAGTTGGGACGAGGACGGCGCCGAGGAGCGGGAACAGGAGCGAGACGAGGGCAAGCGGAGACGTGAGTGCTGCCGCTTTTTTGGCCGGCGGATGTCCAGATCGATCAGCGCTGACCACGGGGACTGGTCGCAGTCGAAGCTACCCTCCGAGCGTACCAGGAACCGACGACGACCGGCGCGATGCCCTCCTCAACTTCGAGCTCGAATCTGCACGCCGCCGACGCACCCCTGCCAGCGGGAACGCTGCTCGAGAACCTCGGGCTCGGACTCGTCATCGTCTGCACCAAGGCGAGTTGCGATTGCTCATACGGGTCGACCACGATCATGGCTAATCGTTTGTGTCCCGTTTTTCTCAGGCGGACCAAATGAACATGCTCGAGCGCGATCGAGAATTCACCGAAGACCTCTTCGACTACGTTCAGCAACTCATCCGAACCGTCGCGCTGCGTTGTAAGCTTTTTTTTGTGATTCCTCGTGGACTTGCTGTCGCCGACCTTTGATCTCATGACTGCCTGCACAAAGACGGTGCCGCCGTGTTCTACACCTCCCAAACGAATCCGGCCTCTTATGCCAAGCTGCGGCAATACATCCTCCACCGCTTGTTCGCCCCAGATCCGTCCTTGCAGCTTGCCACGACTGCACCCACACCCACATCGACGGCGGCGAGCAGTCGGACCGCCCCGGTGCAGTCGACGCCGCGACAGTCTGCGCGCGCCTCTTTCCCCTTCCTGCATCGCGCCAACGTCGTCGATCGGGATCAGGTGCTCGTTCCCGCCGGGTGGGACACCTGGGGCAAGATCAAGATCTTGCGAGAACGGTTCGACTGCGAAGCGTGCGGGCAGCGTTGGGAGGCAGACCTCGAGGCGAAACGGAGCGCTCGAAATACCGTAGGAGAGCCAGGAACGGTTCGAAACCTCGCGGTGGCGGACGGACTTGGAGCTGAATACGCCTCGGCCGTGGTCGATTTTGACGCGCGGAATCAGGTCCGTGAACATCAAGGTTAACCAGCGAGGAGCCTTAGCTGATTCTTTGCTGTTTTCACTTCCCCGCACGCAGTTCATGGCATCCTCGTCCAGCTTGACGCAAGCTGAAGACGAGCAGGCCTTCCTCCGACAGCAGTACGAGGTGTTGCAAGCCGAAGTGGCGAAGGATCCTCGATTGGCGTTCCGACAACCCGTCGCTGGTTCGATGTCTTCGACCGGGTTCGGGCCGAGCAGCGTTGGACCGATGGCGGGTTCGACACTTGATCTTCCGACCGTTGCGAGTACGCTTGAGCGAGCGAGGGAGGCGGCGGGGGCATCGGCTCGGGACAGCGGCTTACCGGTTCGAGCGGACGAACGGTACCGCTCGAGCATGTCGAGACAGGTGAGCTGTTCCCCGCGCTCCACTTTCTTCCGAAGATTGAACTGACTGCGTGCCTCTCAAAAAGAATTCGGGCTCGTCTCAGCCGGCGCGATCACCTCAGCTCGGCGGCGGCACCGCTACCTCTCCCCCGACTTCCTCCGCGGCAGCTTTCCTTTCCCGCACGTCCTCTCAACAAAGCGCTTCGGGCGTCTCCAACTCGACAGCAACGGTGCCGACAAGCCCCGGCTCGACTTCGACAGCCGGGAACGCCGCCGGCGGGAATCAAGTCCTCGCCGACTTTTTCCAGAGCCTTCTCACGGCTCGCACTGCTGGTACCGGTGCCGCCGTACCCGGTGCGGGCACAAGCGCGAGCACGACAACGTTGCGAGCAAGTACGCGGGACGGAAACGCAGCGGATGCATCCCGTAGGGACGCGTAAGATCCCGATGCAATTCGATCCCCCTGGCGAAGCGCGAAAGAGCTTTCCGGTTCGTGCTCTAAGCTGGACCTTCCGAGTGAGCTCACCGTTCCATTCGTGTAGGGATAGCTCCGACCTACGGGTCATATTTTGCCGGTGCTGGCAAAAGCCACGAACAACATTCCGTGCTCTCGGCTTTCGGAACCGCCATATCGACAGGGTAGCTCACGCGTCCCGTAAAACACGGTCCTCGGGATTCGAAATCGACTATACGTTGCTATCGAACGACAACTCGCCCTTGTCTTCGAGCGTTGGGCATGACGCACAATCGGTTCACTAGGCTCCTGGCTGACCATCCCGGTTACGTGACTTTGGCGGTCCTCGTCGTGATCTTGCGAAGCCGCCCCACTGATCTTTGCCAGCTTTCCGCTCTGATCCTGACTGCTTCTACCCTCCACTTCGTCTCGCTATGCATCTCGAGCATCCGTGCGTTGGATTACTGACGCTACCGAGGCCCAAGCCCGACGAAAAAGAAGCAACAGCTCATTGAAAGATTTTTTGCTCTTCCTTGCAGGGTTCCGTGCCCGCCGGTCTGCGACCATTGCCTTGCCTTTGACAATGTAGCGCGAGCGCTCTGCTCGCGTGTACCGTCCGCAGGTTCAAAGTGGTGCGAATTGCATGAGGAATTGCAGGTGAGTCTTCGAGGCAAGATTCTCAAGGCGCCCGGAAAATCTTGTACTTACTCGTTTGGTCAGGCCAAACTCCTCAAGTCTTATAAGCGCCTCACCTACGCATACGAAGCATTTGATGCTGCGACGCTTCCCGCACACCTCGAAGATATCGCCTCTGAGGAATCGTTGGACACGCTGCGGGCGTGGAGCGAAGCGACAAGGTCAAAGTGGTCGCTCGCGCGACGAGTCATCGTCGCGCGAGCCGAGCATCATCAGCAGTTCTATGCCGGCGGAGATTGGGGACACGCTCAATACGTCGCGTCCGTGTGAGTGGCGTTCTTTTCTGATGCAGAATGGCGGCTCTCTGGATAAGCTGACCGCCGCTGCAGCTCACAAGAGCAGCAGAGGATGGAGCATCTTCTCCGAGCACTCGAACGGAGAGCGTACGAGGTTAGTGCCCAGTGCTGGCCGAGTTCGTGCCCTTAGTCCTAACGATGAGTTCAACCAGGTGACTTTGGAACGATCTTCCGCCTCGTGGGTCCTCGGACTCGCCGATGCGCCAATCATGATTTGCGACGATCGCCCGACCCCACGTGCAAACTCGTCGGGCGAAACATCAAGGCCGCAGCCGACCCAGTCGCGATTGGCAGCAAAAGCTCTGTCGAAGAAGAAGGTCGTCTCGAACGCGAAGGCTCGGAAATCGGGCGGTGCGTCCGTCAAGCCTGGAGTACCGACGTCGGCGGAGCGAGTGGCTCTCGATAGCGATGCGGACTTCTTTGCGTCGCTGGCGCCCTCGACTGGAGCGACCTCGCAAGATCCTCGCGACCTTCTTAGACGGCTGCGCGCCTACTTGGAACCGCCTCGAGACCTTCCGGAGACGGTTCCGTCGTCCATGTGGACTGCGTTCGTCCAGTCGGTGTTCCGGATTGTGGTCTTGCGAGTACCGGCCTTGGCCACTCTCGCTTTGACCCCGATCACCTTCGTCGCGGCTGAAGAAGCGGCGATCAAGCCCTGCGGATGCTCGGCCGTCGTCGTCGCCGGCGCATGCTCGGAACAGCCCCTGCAGCCGGCATCAGCTCCGTCGAGTGTTCGAGCCTTCCTCGACCTGCTCGAAGACCGACTCGGCCGGGACGACCGAATCGAAGGCGATACCGCCGTCGTTGCGCTCTGGCAGGCACTCAAGTATGCCAAAAACAAGTCGGACAGGGGTGAAAGCTGCGAACAGAACGGTCTAATCGACGTCGGCGTCTTGACGGAAGCGATCGATACTATGCTGCTCGAGGAGGAAGCGCCGGCCGAGAGTGGCGACTTGATGGTCCTACTCGGAGGTCGCGTGTGGAAGGAGATCCACACAGCAACGTGGACACGAGCTCATTGGGACCTTTTCTATCAGCTCGTAAGCCCCGAAGTGATCCGCCGACGACTCCGCAATTCTGAGCTGACCCAGGATGAGTCCGAATAACAGGTTGGCTGCCCCGGCTGCTTGTTGATCGCCACCCGCGACTTTTCCACCTGGACCACGAACCGTCGCCTGGCACTCTTGGGACGCTATCGCGACTGGTCGAGCGACGCGACCCTGGCGGAGCGGATCTTCCGCCTTAGTGATGTGGTCCTCTGCACGAGCAACAGTTGTCACGCCGGCAAGAAGGTGCGGCGCGTCGAGCAGAAATGCGTCGACTGCGGCAAGAGAAGCAAGCACGCGAAAAAGGTCGTCTATATCGAGGAGTGGGAGGCCGGCTGGATGTACATCAAGCTGGCGAGTCTTCTCTTTTCGTCCTCTTTTCGGGCTCTGAGACGCCGCTTGTTTTCGCGGCTGATGCGACAGATGCTCTGCAGCCTGTCCACGACTGCCGTTCACGCCAGATCCTCGATCACCTCGCTTCGCTGCCCGAGCGATATCAAGTCCTCGCGCGTGACGTCGCCGAGGACAAGGTCACCCACCTTCCTCAATCGTCGAGCTCGAACGGATCATGCGCAGAGAAGCGCTGCTCGTGCACGCGAGACGAGATGCCGCTAGCTCGTGTTCGGTCCGGGATGTCTCCGGTCGAGCGCAAAGGCGCGAAGTGGACGACCACCACAGGTACGTCAAAGCGCTTCACCACTTCGAAACCATGCGCTGATCCCGGTGTCGTGGGCTGTGTGGTCTCCAGTGCTCCCTACAGATACAATTCTGGCCTCCCTGTCCGGGTCTTCTTCCCCCGAGACCCGCTTCCACGACCAACCCTACCAAGACGTGCTCGAAGCGGTCGTCCTCGACGCATCGCCCTACTCGTCCGCGACGCACGACTCGTGGCTCGCGTTCGCGACCCAAGTTGCAGACGACTTGCTCACAGCGCAAGGGTACGCGTGCTTCGATACGATGTTCGCCGACAGGTTGCAATCGGCGGTGATGTGCGGCGACGTCTCCTCGTCCACGGCTTTGGAGCGCGCGTACTGCCCTCAGAGGCAAGACTCACCGTCGAGCGGGAACGACAACGACTCTGGTCGCTCGAGCGCAGGAATGGAGAGGCGGTCGTCGAGTCCACCCGCAGCAGAACCACTCGCGAGGAGTCTCTTTCGAGAGGAAGAAAGGGTCGGATCCGTTATTTCGTAGGACGTCTTTCCGAGCTTGAAGATCTTTCGGCAGCGTAATCATACCATTTCTGGTCGCACTTGATTCCTGTAAGCTTAAGTGCACGAGTCGGAGATGACCAATTGGCGGTCTCCGCGCGCGGCTGATGACCAACGTCCGGCCGCGTACGGCAATTCGCAACCCGGCCGACTTGATCCGCTCTAACTGACTCGCAGGGGAAGCTATACTTGCACGAGGATGCTCGCCGCTGCAGAGCACCGCGTATCGCCTGCAGACCTGACTATGCTCTCGCTCCTCGCCGGAGTCGACCTGACCGCCGCCTCATCGTCTCCTCCTCATCCGGAATCAAGTTCTGCCGCCGCACCTCGCCTGCAGCACGCCGCGTACAAGGCCGCACAGCCCAAGAAGGGCGACGGCAAAGCAGCGATGGCACCCTTGCTCGTCGCCGCCGCTTCTCAGACTGGGCCAGAGTGAGTCCCTCTCTCCAGCGCGATTCGTCCGGATCTCTCTCAAGTCCCAATCGCCCGCGATTGAGCCCGATGTTCGTGCTGTGTGCTGGAAGCAGTGCAGTCTGCTTCACAACACACTCCGAAGGATTCCTCCGACTGACTGACCTCGCTTATTGATTTGGCAGACAAACCCGAGCCCACGCCGTCCACTCGCACATGCGGCCACTCGCGTACGCTCCATGCGACGACGAGCGCGTGTCCTACAACAACCCGTCGTCCGGTCTCAACCAGGCTCGGCAGCCAAAGATGAGCTCTCGGCAAGCGCCGAGAAGCGTACGGCTGCGAGTCGAGGAGGAGGAGCGGAAGCGAACACAGCGGATCGAGGACCTGCGCAAGTCACGGCTGCCAGGAGTCGAACCGAAAGAATTGGACACCTCTTCCACCAGCACCGATTCGCTCGAACAATCGGCACGGCCACCGCCCTCGAAAGAATCGGAATCCCACCATCACCACCACCGAGTCGAAAAGGGCCACGGCGGGCATTCTTCCAAGCACAGCAGCCAGAAGCCGCTCGCGGCCCAACTGCACCAAGTCCAGAAGGACATGCTGGTAGATCTGCTGCGACAGCCGTCGACTCCGCCAGAACTCGAGCGACCACTGCCCGACCTCGGTCCCCACCACGCTGCCGACAACGAGTCGGGAACGCGCATGTCCGAGTTTCCGTTCTCGGCGCCGACCCTCCGCGTCGCGACTCCCGCGCTCGAGACGCCTGCGGCGCGCCCGCATCATCTCCCGCCACTCGAGGTGCAGTGCCGAGTCCGGACTCGTATCCCCACCCCGCACGGCCACGTCTTCCTCCACCTCTACACCAACAACCACGACGACAAGGAGCACATGGCTTTTGTCGCCGATCACGCGCAAATGGCTTCCACGTCGGTGACGACGAACGCGGTCGAGGGAACCCCGATCATCGCCGAGACGAGCGAGCGGCGACTGCTCCCCTTCATCCGGTCACGGAGTCTCGACGCGCGGTGGCACGAAGGCGAATCCGACGAGGAGCGGATTGTCCGCGGTGCCTATGTTGGTCGCCTGACCGCGACGACCCAAGTCGCCTCGTCTCCGAATCCGCACACCTTGCAGCCTGCTCCGGCGCATCCGCATCGCCACTCGTCCCACTGCGGTCACGCCCGGACGACCGAGCACCCGACCGACCCGCCTCTGGTCCGAATCCACTCCGAATGCTTCACCGGCGAAACGATCGGCAGTCAACGCTGCGATTGTGGCGAGCAGCTCGACGAGGCGTTCCGGCTCATCACCCTCGCCGGCCGTGGCGTCATCGTCTACCTGCGACAAGAAGGCCGCGGCATCGGCTTGCTGGAGAAGATGCGGGCGTACAACTTGCAAGACCTCGGTCACGACACTGTCACGGCAAATCTGATGCTCGGTCACGGGGCCGACATGCGGACCTACGGGATCGCCGGCGCCATCCTTCGCGACCTCGGCGTCGCGCAAGACGGCGTCCGGTTGTTGACCAACAATCCAGACAAGATCAAGCAGATCGAGGGCGAAGGCGTCACGGTCGCCGAACGGGTCCCGATGGTTCCGCGCAGCTGGGTCATTGCCGAGGAACAGGCCGCCGCTGCGCGGCGAAGAGCCGAACGCAAAGCCCATCCGCGCGGCACCCGCCCCAAGCGCAAGCCAGGCTCGACTTCCCGGCGGGGGAGACACGAACCCTCCAAGCTGGCCAGCTCGGTCAGCTCGCTCGCGTCGACGTCGCAGGACAGCTCGTCCCGCCCTTCGTACTCGCGCTCGGCGTCGGTCATGTCGTCCTCTGTAGCCCCGTCTGGCGCTTCGACCCGCGCACCGTCCGACGAGGACACGCCGCTCGATGAGGACGAGGACGATGAAACCGCCGGCGGAGCCGGAGTCGACGATGACGAAGATGACGACGGCGGGTCCGACGCTGACTCGGACTCGGATTGGGACGCCCGGACCGACTCTTCGGCCGCTTACTACCTCCGCCAAGCTGGCGTGGGCATGATCGGAGGTTCGACGACGTCGAGTCCCGAATTGGAAAAGTACCTCCGGACCAAGATCGAGCGGATGGGTCACATGCTCACGGCACCGGATCAGCAAGGGATGCTGCAGCGCGTGATGGGAACGGGCGGCACGGGCGCGACGACCTCGCCGATGATGCACTCGCCGTTGAGCGCGAGCGTGACGAGTTTGGCGGACGTGCAGGCGACTCGGGAAAGTCGTGGCGAAGAGGAGGCGACATAGCTCCTCGACGGCGATAGCGACCTGGCTCGCAAACCGTAGTAGAAGAGCCCAAGAGCATGGTGGTAGAGTTATGTCGGAATTTTTAAAGCAATTCTCTCTTGTGTTTCGACCCGCTGAACGCTGCGAGTGTTTCGCTGCTCTGCGCGTTCACTCTGTACCCGTCTTGAAGCTTCTATACCTCGCGCGCATGAAGCTGTCAAGGCGGGTGGTGGGCAGTGCTCCTTATTCCGTCGACGCGGCCCGTGATGAGAATTGTCTCTCTTCTCCCGCATGCTCCTCGCTCGGTCACTCCGGCCTCTGTCTTCTATTCGCTACGAGACATCAAAGCGCTTTTGCCGGCTTACCACGATGGCTGACCCGGCCAACATTGTCTGGATCGGTCAGCGTCGTTCCCTACTTCTTGGAGGCGGTGCAAACCACCCAGGCTGATGATGGCGACCCAAAGCCTCTTGCTGCTGTTTCTGACTCGTGGGATCGCTCTCTCAGACTGCGAAATGACGGGTCTCAACCCGTACTTGCCGCCGAAAGACCTCAAAGCGGGAGAGGACTTTCTCCCCGATCGGATTCTCGAAGTACGGTCCTACGTCCTTCTCTTCTTTTTGGCGCCCGGGGTCCTCAGTCTTTTGACTACAAGGATGCGGGCAGATCGCGTGTATCGTCACGAATAAGGACCTGGAACCGCTCGACGAGGGTGTCGAGTTCATCATCAAGACGGAAAAGACTGTCCTGGAGCGAATGAACGAATGGTAAACCCTTACTACGCTCGCGTTGTCTCTGGTCTTTTCGCAGCCGTGATAGATTACTGACCGGAGTGAAATGCCTTGCAGGTGCATCAACCAGCACGGCAAGGTCCGCCCTCGCTTGTTTTCACGCGTTCGCTGGTGGCGACCCCCAAACTCGCTCGCACTGACGACTCGGAATGAACAGACTGGCTTGACGCAGGCCTGCCTCGAGAGCAAGTACACGATGGAGCAAGTCGATCAACTGGTGACCGAGTATGTGACGCGGCATTTCCCGCCTGAAGGTACGTGATTCGCCACTTTGTCCTTTTTTCCGCCGATCTATGCCTTTCCCCATCTCCAAACCCGTGATTATCGAGCTTTGACGCGTCTCACTGATAATATCTGACTTTTTGTGTACCGACCTGTACATAGCTCCGGCGCTGCTCGCTGGCAATTCCGTCCATGCGGACAAGACGTTCATCAACAAGGACTTGCCGCTCCTCGCGAGCAAGCTGCACTACCGGATTCTCGACGTCAGCTCGATCAAGGAGATTGGACGGAGGTGGTATCCTAGCTTTGGGTGGGAGAGCAAGAAGGACGAAGCGGAACATCGGTGGGTCTGCGAGATGTTCTTCTTCTGCCACCCTCATCCGGCTTTGACAGCCCCGCTGGTGAAGGGGGCCAGCCTCCCTGCTGTACGAAACTCTTATTCAGGTGGCGTTACTGACATCATGATCGTCCTGGCTCCTTAGCGCGCTGTCCGACATCAAGGCGAGCATTGCGGGTGCGCGCGCGATTGTTCAGACCGTCCCTGCTTGCACACGCGTATTCTTTGCCGGTCTCGCTGACCAAGCTATTGGTGCTGCATCCGCAATACACCGCGCAGAGCTCAAGCGGTATCGGGAACACCTGTTCAAGCCGGTCGAGGGACGTCCGAGTCACGAGTAGAAAGTACTGCGTGCGCAGTCGATGACGAACGATCGCGCACCGCATCGGACCATGTGCGGACCGCTCTTATGCAAAGCATGTTGTCTCGATGCACACGCGAGTGACGGGCTGGCAGGATCGCGAGACCGCTATAGTTAGGGCCGCGCGCATTCAGCGATCGAGCAGACGAGAGAGGCTTCAAATACGCGACCGGAAAAGCAGCTGTGGACGCGGAGCGAAGGGAACGCAACCCAGTCTGGATGCGTGTATGGTCCTGTGTATGTAGTGCAACTCGTAGACCGCTACGAGAGGAGAACGAGGTGACGCGGAACGGAGTCGAGTCGAGCTGAATCGTCTCGTCTCGCTCGCCAAGCCGACGACGCGGTGACTCTCGCACCCGCGCCCACTTGCCAGGTCTCTCTGGCGTGTGTTTGCATCTGCTCCGAGTCGAGCCAGACACAGTAGCCTCGCTACACCAGGTCCCGCCGACCTCCGCAGAGCGTCTTCGCGTCTCTCTTCAAAACGAGCAGGGTCCGTCGGTCGCACTCTCTCGTACACGCTCGCTGCTGGGCCCCGTACGCGCGTGCAGCCCTAGACGGGTATAGTCCAGTTCGCTCGCCTCAGAATTGCCTTGCTGACCCGCGCTGCCCCCGCGTTGCAGGTTGATCCAGTTTAAACACCGGATCCGCCGTCGACCTCGACCCCCTTCCCTTCCGCTTCTTGCCAGCCGCTCCACCGTGTTCCGGCGCATCCGAATACAACGCTAGAGACTCGTCTCGCTACCTCTTTGCATCACCCTTTCTTCTCCCTTCAATCACAGAGGGAAAAGAACAGAGTCGTTCGCAAGGTCGACCCCCCCCCCCCCCCCAAATCCCTTCCGCCCCTAAATGAGCAACCCTTCCACCCCCGGCGCCAAAGCCCCCGCGTCGCCGTTCAACTACGCCGCTGCGGCAAAGAAGAGCAAGCCCGCCCCGGCTACGGTCTCGGGTCAGGATGCGACCGGATATGTGAACGGCAGTCAGAGCCCGACCATTCCGAACGCTGCCGCCGTCGCCGCCGCCGCCGCTGCCGCTGGTCCGGCCGCCGCGAACGCCTCCGGTTCGCAGCCGACGAGTCCCGTCCAGAACAAGCCGAGCGTGCAGGTCGACGGTCTCCGTGTCCCGCCTGCCCGGGTCGACGAGGTTCGCGGTGCCACCGCTTCGGACGGTGCGTTTTCCGGTTCACAAGCGCAAGACAGCGACTCTTTCGTGTGCTGACCGATTCCGCTTATGCTCTACAGTCTCGTTCGGAACTGCTGGTGACAAGAACGCCAAGCTCTCGTCTTCGCCTGCCGCCCCGCCCGCGCTCGACAACGGTGCGCCCAAGGCGTTCGGATCGGTTCCCGCCCCTGACGCCGCCGCTACGGAGAAGAAGAAGATGGACTTGCATGCCTTTTTCCGCTCGGGAGGCGCGCCTGCTTCGGGCTCGCAGCAACCGCCTGCGCCGTCAGGCTCGTCGCCTTCGCCGGTGCCCGTCCCGACCGAGCAGCGTCGCTCGCTTGCGACGTACGACCCGCACGCGCAGCAGTCACGTTCGCCGCAACCGAGCTCTTCACCGCTCGCCGCTGCTGGCGGACCGCCGCACCACGGCGCAGTCCCGCATCTCGGCAACCCCGCCACGGCCGCTTTCGTCCCGCGACAGCAAAACATCCCGCCTCCGTTTGTGCCGCAGCAGTCGCCGCATCAGGCTTTCTCGCCGCCAAACGCCGGTTTCCACATGCCGCAGCAGGGCGGCGCCGCGTACGGTCAGCAGCCCGCATTCATCCCGGGCAAGGGTCCGTCGCCACAAAACATTCCCAACGGTGGCGCGCCTTCGAATGCCTCGTTCGCGCCGTCGAGCGCTGGCTCGCGTGCTGGCTCGTACGTCGGCAGTCCGCAGATGGGCGGCATGGCTTCGCGTCCGCCTGTCCAGCAGAGTCGGCAGTCGTTCGGCGGTCCGACCAGCCCGCGGATGCCGAATGTCGGTCTCCCTGGCGGCGGGCAGCCGATGATGTACCCGGGTTACGTACCGCAAGGCTACGCCTACACCCCGTACGGCTACCCGGCTTACGGGCAGTACGTGCCTCAAGGTGGGCCGGCTCCTGTGGCGTTGACCACCTCGGGAACCTCGACTCCGTCGACCGGGATCCACACTCCGAAGCCGGCCGCGTCGACCGTCCCGACTTCGCCCTCGCTCGCGCACTCGCACGCTCCCAACACCCCCGCCACCCCTTCGTTCAACGCATTCTCGCCGCAGGCCCAGCACGCCTCGCTGCCCGGCTCGGCCGCGCGCGGACCGAACCCCGCCGCGCCGCAGTTCACCCCCGGCGGCAGTGCCGTCGCCGCCGGCGGCGCCGCGCCCTCGACTCCGCTCCGGTCCCTCGCGGGCGTCGCCGAGTTCAAGCCCAACTTTGAGTCGCCGGCGTTCTCGCCGACGCCGAGAAAGTCGGCCGCGATCAAGATTGTGAACCCGAAGGAGAAGGCCGAGCGCGAAGCGAAGGAGAAGGCGGAGCGCGAGGCCAAGGAGAAGGCAGAGCGTCAAGCTCGTGGCGAGCCCGAACCGGAACCGACTCCGGAATCAACCGCGTCCGAGGAGGCGGACCAGGCCGCTGCCGCCGGCGCAAAGGCTACCGCCGACGCAAAGGCCACTGCCGACGCCAAGGCCGAAAAGGAGCAAAAGGCTGCCGATGCGGATCGCGAGGCGAAGGAGCAGAAGGAGCAGAAGGAGGCGAAGGAGCAGAAGGAGCAGAAGGAGCAGAAGCAGAAGGAGGAGAAGGCGAAGGAGGAGAAGGCGCGCCTCGACGCCGAGGCGGCCGAGACGAAGCGCAAGGTCGACGAGGCCGAGCGTGCCAAGCTCGAGAAGGAGAAGGAGGAGGCCAAGGTCAAGGCAGAGCAGGAGGCGAAAGCTGCCAAGCCCGCTGCCGTTGCCGAGATCAAACTCGAGGAGACTCAGACGCCCGACTCGAGCGCACCGTCGACTCCGCGGACCGAGGTCGAGGGCCTCGAAGTGAAAAAGTCGCAGGCTGACGCTATCCGCGCCGAAGAGGCCGCACTTCTCGCGCAGGAGAAGATCGCCACCGAGTCCAAGGACCCGGCGCAGGCTCTCGTCGAGGCTCGCGAGTCGCTGAACGCGACCGGCTCGATCCCGTCGCCGTCTGCTCCTTCGACCCCTTCCACCTCTTCTGCCCCGACCTTCCTCCCCGCCAAGCCAGTCGGCGAGCCGGCCGTCACCGAGGAGACCAACGCCGCTGCCGAGGCGTCGACCTCGTCGTCTGCCGCTCCCGCCGTCGTCCCGTCTGATGCGCAGCTCGTGGCCGCTCGTTCGATTACCAACCTCAGCGACGTCTCGTACCCGGAGAACGCCAAGAGTCCGGAGGCCGGTCTCAACGTCAACGCCGAGCCTGGCAAGTACCGCTACGACCGGGATTTCCTCCTCCAGTTCATGGCGGTCTGCACGGCCAAGCCCGACTCGCTCCCGAACCTTGCCGACATCGGTATGGTCGGCGACGACGGCATCCCCGCTCGCGGCGGATCGTTCGGCGGCCGCAACCGCGGTCAGATGGGCCCTCCTTCGGGCCCGTCCCGATCGGGCTCGAGCGTCGGCAGCTTCCGTTCGACTTCGGCCGGCGGAGTTGGCGGCGCCTTTGGCGGCATGGGCAACTTTGGCACCGGTGGTGGCATCGGCATGACCAGCGAGCAGCGCTTCCAGGCCTCCCTCAGCCGTGCGCCGTCTGGTGCTTTCGGCGGTGGGCGCGGCTCGATGTCGCGGACGACGAGCCAGAGCGGCATGGGTGGCGCTTTCTCGAGCGGCGGTCGCAACAAGAGCGAGCGCGGCAGCAAGCGTCGTGGTGGACCTCCGGGCGAGCGCGACGAGTCTCGCAAGCCGGGCGGTCACGTTACCGGCGAAGGCTTCGAGGGCGCGACTCTCGAGCCGCGGTCCGAGACTGGATGGGCTCCGACCGTCATCGCCGGTGCGACCGTTACCGACCCGAACTCGGTCGAGATGGTGCAGCGCAAGGTCAAGGCCCTGCTCAACAAGCTCACGCTCGAGAAGTTCGACTCGATCTCGAAGCAGATCCTCGAGTGGGCCAACAAGTCGGTTCAGGAGACGGATGGCCGGATCTTGCGTCAAGTCATCGCCCTCATCTTCGAAAAGGCCACCGACGAGGCGACCTGGTCCGAGATGTACGCTCGCCTCTGCCGCTTCCTCATGGAGTCGGTCTCGACCGAAGTCCGCGACGAGTCGGTCAAGGCCGCCGACGGCACGCCCGTCACCGGCGGTGCTCTCTTCCGCAAGTACCTCCTCAACCGTTGCCAGGAGGACTACGAGCAAGGGTGGAAGAACAAGGAGGCTGCTGCCGCTGCCGCCAAGAGCAAGGAGGCGGACGACAAGGCGAAGAAGGACGCCAACGACGCCGCCAAGAAGGAAGCCGAAGACACTGGCAAGGAGCCAGCCGGAGAGGCCGAGCTCCTGTCCGAGGAGTACTACGCCGCGCAGAAGGCGAAGCGTCGCGGTCTCGGTCTCGTCCGGTTCATCGGTGAGCTGTACCGGTTGTCGATGCTTACGGAGCGGATCATGCACGAGTGCATCAAGAAGCTCCTGGCCAACACCGAGAACCCCGAGGAGGAGGACATCGAGTCACTGTGCCGTCTCTTGACCACCGTCGGAAAGGGCCTCGACAACGCCAAGGCGAAGCAGCACATGGACGTGTACTTCTCCCGGATGCGGACGATCGCCGACAACCCCAAGGTCACGTCGCGTATGCGTTTCATGATCATGGTGCGTCTCTTTCTTTCTTTTTTCCTTTTTTTTCCTTGTTCGCGAGCGACAGAACTGACCTTTTTTTCCTCTCACCAGGACGTCGTCGACCTCCGAGCATCACGGTGGCAGTCGAAGCAGGAATCTGCGGGCCCGAAGACGATCTCGCAAATTCACGCCGAGGCACAGAAGCAGGCCGAGGAGTCGCAACGGAGGGTCGCGAGCTCGGGTGGCAAGCTGCCGCGCCTCGGCGACCAGCTCTCGCGACCAAATTCGCGACGAGGTCAGGGTCGCGGCGACTTTGGTGTGCCGCAGACTGGTGCCGACGGCTGGACCACGCAGCCGCAGCGACCAGCAACGGCGGGCAACCTCAGCGGATTTGGCCGGTTCCGCAGCAGCGCTTCGGACAATGCCGGCGGCATCTCGCTCGGTCCGACCGGTGCCTTCGCGGCCAAGTCGAAGCAGAAGAAGGAGGAGCGACCAGCGACGCCGTCCAATCCGTTCGCGGCCCTCATGGGTGGCGACGTCGAGGAGTCGCCTGCCGCACCTGCGGCCGAGAACCGACCGCGATTGCAGCTCAAGCCGCGGACAAAGCCTATTGAGGGAGACGAGGAGGAGGCCAAGGAGGGCGACGAGAAGGAAGGAGAGGACGAGGACGACGACGGCGCGATCGACCCGAACGCTTCGTCCCTGTCGCGGTCGGAAGCCGAGCGACGAGCAAAGAACTCGGTCGACGAGGTGAGCGCCTTGCCTTCTGTCTCCTACTTTCTAGTTCGCCGAAATTTTCGCCGTCGCTGACTGAATACGGGTTCTCAGTTCTACGCTGTCAAGAACATCTCGGAGGGTGTCGCGTCGGTCGAGGCATTGCCGAAGGAGTACCGGCCGCTGCTGATCACGGCGATCGCCGAGGCTGCGTTGACCAAGAAGGCCGACGCCGTCAACATGGCGCGGGAGCTGTTTGCGCAGGTCGCCGCCAAGGACGTCGTGGCGCACGACGCGCTCGTCGGTTCGTTCGAGCCCATCTTCAAGACGCTCGTCGACACGGCGATCGACGCCCCGGGCGCGTACGGCTTTGCCGCCTCGCTCCTGCTCGGCGCGGGCGTCACGGCGGACGAAGTCGCGACGCTCAAGGGCAAGATGGAGTCGGAGGAAGGCGAGGAGGAGGTCGAGTACGGCCGCGGCAACTTTGACAAGGCGTGGGAGAAGGCCGTCGCGGCCTAAAGCGCCTCGACTTGTTTCCGCTCGACCATGTGCGGCACGACAGGCAACGACACAAGATATCGCAGCAGTGGCGGCAGCGGCGAGGCGGCGCGTTACTTTTACAAGCTATTTCTCTGCTCTTTCAACCCATAGAAGCCGTCCCGCCCTCCCCCCTCCCTCTTTCTCTCCCGACTCTCGATCCTTTTGTTGTGCTTGCTCTCTATGCATCATTGGGAGATTTCGAGCCCCTCTCTCTACTCCTGCCTTTCGACTGTCCCACAAGACAAGCCCTGCACCCACGTAGCTACCACTTCTTACTCCCCACTTCGCAACATCTAATCGTCGCAAGCACATGTTTTCTGGAAATTGCTTTAATCGCGAGACGAGGGAGCTTGGCTGTCGGGACTTGGGAGAGCATTACAATTGTCTCGATACCCGAGAATATTTGAATACGAGATTTCGCCCCCCACATTTTTTCGGCGCTCGGTAGCGGGCGACTCGACTTTGCCGAGCCGGCTCTGGGGCGGGTTTGGAACGAGCGCGAACGCGCGTCTCTTGCTCCGCTCTCTTCGACAAGTCCAAACACGACGCCATCATGACAGGCCAATCACCGTTCCCGATCCCTCTGTCGCCGAGGCACAACCCCAAAAAGGTCCAGGCAGTCGTAAGTTTTCTCTCCGCTTGCTCTCGGTCTCCGCTTGCCGTGCTGGCTGCAGAAGGAGGCAGTTCCCCGCTCTACATCTCGCTTAGCCTCGCACCGCCCCGCTGTGCTGCCACGAGTACGCGCTAACGCTGATAACTCGCGTGTAGCCCATCCCGGGCAGCCAGAAGCCCGGCAGCTCGGCGGTGTACGTCAGCGCCGAGTTCCCGGAATGGGTCCCGAAAAAGTACCCGCGGACGACGTACGAGGCGTTCAACGTCGGCCTCGCTGACAACGCCGACAAGCCGTGCCTCGGCGCGCGCCCGTGGGACCCCGTCGCCGGCGACTGGGCCAAGCACGTCGAGTGGCAGACGTACGCCGACGTCGACGCCCACCGCACCCGCATCGGTTCAGGCCTCGCGTACCTCCAGCAGACCCTCTTTGCCGACTCGGAACCGATCCAGTGGAAGGTCGGGATCTGGTCCCACAACCGCCCAGAGTGGCAGCAGGTCAACCAGGCCGTCGCCGCCTACTCGCTCACCATTGTCAGGTACATCGTGTCGGTCCCTCTCTGCTTGCAGGCAACTACTGAATGCTGTGCGCACACAGTCTGTACGACGTCTACGGTCCGGATGCGGTCGAGTACATTGTCAACCACTCCGAGAGTCGGGTGATTTTCGCCAACCCGGCTCACATCCCCGACCTTCTCAAGCTTGCGAGCAAGATGCCGCAAGTCAAGGCCATCGTCAGCCTCGACAGCTGGTCCTCGATCCAGGCCAAGAATAGCCGGCCGGGGATCCAGACCGCGGCGGCCATGACGCAGTGGGGCGACTCGGTCGGGATCAAGGTGCTCGACATTGTCGAGCTCGAGGCCCTCGGAGAGCAGCACAAGACGCCGCACCGTCCCCCGACGCCCGACATGAACATCAACTTCTGCTACACGAGTGGGACGACCGGCAACCCAAAGGGTGCCATCCTCCTCCACCGCAACATTGCCGGCGTCGTCATCTCGACCCAGCACGGTCACTCGATCGAGGCCGACTCGGTCTTGCTCTCGTACTTGCCGCTGTCGCACGTCTACGAGTTCTTTGTCGAGGTGATCGCGCTCACGACCGGCGCCGCCATCGCGTACCACTGTGGCGACAACCTCCGCTTGCTCGAAGACATGCAGATCGTCAAGCCGACCGTGCGTCCTTGCAGCCATATTCCCTCATGCAAAGGCGTACTGACGCTCAGCCTTTCCCCCTGCAGTACATTGCCTCGGTCCCGCGTGTTCTGAACCGGATCTACCAGGCGATCAAAGCGCAGACTCTCGACGCTCCGGGACTCAAGGGCGCCATCGCCCGGAAAGCCTTCGCGGACAAGCTCGCCAACTTGCACGCGACCGGACAGGTCACACACGCCTTGTGGGACCGCATCCTGTTCAACAAGATTGCGCAGCTCATGGGCGGTCGGATCCGGACGATGGGCACCGGGTCGGCGCCGATCAACCCGGACGTTCTCGACTTTTTGCGCGTCGCGTTCTCGTGCGATGTCGTCGAGGGTTACGGTCAGACTGGTGCGCCTTTCTTCTTCTTCCCTCCTCGGGACTGACTGCCTTGAGTGAGCCGCCGCCCGCATGCTGACGATCCTGGACATGGTCATGCGCTCAGAAACCTCGGGCTGCACCAACCGTTGCTACAACAGCGACTTGTGGTCTGCTGGCTCGGTCGGCCCCCCTCTCGCCGGCGTCCAGATGAAGCTCGTCGACGTTCCCGAGATGGGTTACCTCTCGACCGACAAGCCGTACCCGCGCGGCGAGATTTGCATGAAGGGCGAGAACATCATCACCGGCTACTACAAAGACGAGGCCAAGACGCGCGAGCTGATCGACGAGGAAGGCTGGCTGCACTCGGGCGACGTGGGCATGATTGACGAGCTCGGCCGATTGCGGATCATTGACCGCGTCAAGAACTTGGTCAAGCTCAGTCAGGGTGAATACGTCGCTCTCGAAAAGGTGCGTGCACATGGCGCTCGAATGAGTCTCGTTCTCGGGGTGCTCATCCTCGTTCTCCCTTTTTTTTCCCGCTCCTTGTGCAGGTGGAAAACGTCTACCTCCTGTGCCCGCTGGCTGCTCAGCTGTACGTGCACGGCGACGGTCTCCGCGATCACCTCGTCGCGATCCTCAACGTCGACCCCGTTGCCTTCTCCGGTCAGTCGAAAAATGATTGCCTTCGTGTTTGTGTCGATCCGGGCAGATTTGCTGATGCCTTTTTCGATGACACACGACAGCGTTTGCTTCGCCGATCGTGGGCAAGAGTCTGCAACCTACCGATACCGCCGAGCTTGCCAAGGCGGCAGAAGACGAGCGGGTCATCAAGGCCGTCGCCGGCTCGCTGGCCAAGTATGCCCGTGATGCTCGCCTCCTCGGGTACGTCTTTGCCTCAACCCTGCTTTCGTCTTCCTCTCTGTGCTGACACGTTCGAGAGATTTGCAGCTTTGAGCGCGTTGAGGACAGCATCCTGATCCGCGTCGAGCCGTTCCCGGCCGAGTGCATCACTCCCACGTTCAAGACGAAGCGCAACGTTGTCGCCAAGACCTTCAGGAAGGAGCTGGACGCACTCTACGAGCGCGCCGAGAAGAAGGGACGCAGCAAGCTGTAAAACGTCTGCTCTGGGTCTCGATTCGCTCGTGTTGTCATGAAGGGTTTCTTCAGGCTGCGGTTTCTTTCTCCCTGGGTAGGCCGCTCGGTGGCCAGTCGTGTCTTCCCCGCCCACCAGTTGTCATGAAATATCAGTATCTAGTATAACAGTAAGCGACGGCGATACGAGAAGGATCTAAAACTCGAAAGCCTTCGTCTACATCGTCTCTCAGATCTCGAATCCGCCGACCCACGCATCAATGACCTTCTTGCCCTCTCTGTGCATCGCGATCGACGGGTCGCGCCTCACAATCGCGCCGTGAGCGTTCCTCGCGTGCGGGAGGTAGACAAAGTGCTTCCTCAGGTGCGGGATCGCGTTCAGGTTGTCGACCTGGAACTGCTGAGACGCCGTCAAGGTCGGGTCGGTTCGGAGGCGTCGAGCTTCCTCAAGGATCGAGTCGCTCGGGGTCGGAGCGAGCTGCGTGCTCGGTGCGGATATTCTTCGGTCGACGGCGGCGGCGGGTCGCGACGACGCCGAGGGAGCGCTCGCCGCCGCCGCGTGAGGAGGAGGAGTCGAGTCGGTACTTCCATAGAGCGACTTTTGTTGTTGTGCTCCGACGCGAGTGCCATCGATAACGTTCCGGCGAGTCATTTCCCCGTTACCGGCTGCGTTTGTTCGCGGCGTCGGGGCTCGACTCTCCCCGTCGACCGAAGCCGACGACGACGACGACGACGAGCTCGGAGGCGTTGCTCTCGCCCGCCCCTCTTCTTCGTCCTCGCTCACGGCGAGGTCAGCTGCGTATTCAGGGTTGTCCCCTCCGACCTGTTCGGCAATCTCGCCGATCCTGACCCCGACGCGCATCAACATGCCTTCCCTCCCTTCCCCTCGTTCCTTCCTCGCGTCCCGGATCCGCCGCCTCGATTCACGACCTTGCAATGCGAAGCGAGTGATGAGGTACCCGACCGTGAGGGGCAAGGCGATCGGGAGAAAACAGATGACGAGCAGGGAGACGGGGCGCGAGAAGGGGTACGTAGTCGGGCGGAGGAGGAGCGGCAGCCGGAGTCGGAAACGCCCCCGTTTGCGTCGACCGTCCGTGGATTCTGTCGAGGTCGCGTTCGCCGGTTCGAAAGGCTCGGCGGGCGGACCGTAAGATCGAACGAGCGGGGTGCCCTTGACGAGGTGACTATCGAACGGAAGGGGAGAGTCAGTCTCTTTCTTCTGCGCGGTCGACGGTCGTCCACAGGCTAGCGCGTTGCCCGCAGGGTCTGCTCACACTTCGAGACCGCCTTCGCGGATGTCGGGAACTGAATCCGGGTCGTCGCCTCTCTTGTCGGCGACTTTTTTCGCTTTGGCGCGTGCGAGCGCAAACTGACCAATCGAACGGGGCATGCACAGACGGTGAAAGTCAGTCCTCGCACGTGATCTCACGGCGAACCTGGGGCAAATCGGGATCCTTCTCTCGTGAGCAAACACGTACAGGGTCGTGAGCTTCTATGGCGCCAGTCGGGAAGGGGACCGTGCGATCGTTTACTCTGTCGACCTTGGCACGGTCAGCATGAAGGAAGTGCAAGAGAGTAGCGCCCATGTCAAGCGACGAGTCCGGAGCAGGAACGGAACGCACGTGTTGGCAAAGACGTCGATGTGCTTGAACTTGAGCAAGGCGCGATAGAACGAGTACCGCGGGTCGGCCATGATCTTGAGGAGCGGTTCGGCCTTCTCTTTGCCTCGTGGGAGGGGGAGGTACCGCCCGACGAACCCGCCCTTTTTGCTCGACCCGGCGAGGCCTGCGTTGTCGTCGGAGTTGGGGTCGGGGTTGGGATTGGCGAAGCGCGCGGGGAGGAAGCGGTCTCGCTCGTACAGTTGGTTGCCGGTGCGACTGAGCATTCGACTTCCAAGAAACCGGAATGCTCCGGACCAGAACGTGTCGTAGTGAGGGATCCCGATGGCGGGAGACGCAAACGTCGCAAAGTGGACGGGTTCGACGTCGCGGAAGAAGGACGGCTGCCTCGAGTCGAGCACGCCTATCACGTAGCGGGCGATCAACCCGCCGAGCGAGTAGCCGACGATGCTGAACTTTGCGATCCTGGCGGACGGGTCTTCGGTGGTGATGCGGGCGCACTCGGCATCGATCTCTTGCACGACGCGGACGGAGCATTCGTCGATTCCGTCGTACGTGTGCGCAAACGATTCAGCGTTGGTACTCGGAGCGAGGACGATGACCTTTGGCTGGGCGCCCGTATAGCTGTGGTGGCGGTTCGAGGCAGCGGCGGCATGGTTCGAGATCGCGTCTACGATGTACTGGACGTGCTGCGGAGCGCCCCACAGGCCATGGAGGACGGTGACGAGGTGAACGGGGTTCGTCCGAGCAGCAGCCATAGCGGCGTACGAGGGGAGAGGGAGAGAGTCGAGAGAAGGAACGAGGACGACGTAAGTCGTTTCGGCAGCGGCGGCGAGGAGGCGATCGAAAGTGGAGGCCACGTGGAAGCTAATCTCCGCGGAGCTTAGCCTTGCGTTGAAGCAGCTTTGAGCTGAGCGCGAGCATTCGACCCTCAGTCGACCCGAGCAGAACGCACTCACGCTCATAGACGAGGCCATCTTAGACACAGAGGGAAGCAACATCGAGTACAGACCCGCGCTCCGCCCGCCATGAGTCTCGTCCGGGGTCAGATTGACGATTTCGTCGTCGCTTCGTTCCCGTTCACGCCTCGCCCTGCGACCACACGCGCGACGAGGACGACAGTCTCGCCTGTGAGCTACACCAGCAGCGCAAAGACCGAACACCGCGTCGCCGTCGCGTCTCCGCGAGTCGGATTGGCCGTGTACGACCTCGAAGACCAGACTCCGCTCTCGTCCGTCTCGGTCGGCCCTTCGTTCGCACCGACGACGGCACCCGCTGCACGCTCGGCTCCGTTGACCCCGACCGAGTCCGAGTCGACCCGCGTCAAGAGCCTCCGCAAGACCTGGATCGGCGTCGAGTCCGCCGCCGCCGCTGACGACGCAGCAGCAGCTGTCGCCGCCGAGATCTGGTGTTTCCACGAGGACGAGAACCGGGACGGCAGTACCCCTTCTGCCGACGCAGCCAAGGCAGTCTGGCCCATCTCGGAACCACTCGCAGCGATCGCGGCGCCGAGGACCTTGCCGAACCACATCGCCTTCCTCTCCAAGAACGGCAACCTCGCCCTCGCGCCCGAGAACGACCTGACCCGGCTCGTCTCGCTCGCGGCGCCGCCCCTGCCCGCAAACACTTCGACACTCGTCTCGCAGACCCTGCGGCTCGTTCCGCTCTCCGCGACCGCGACCGCGACAGATTACCTCCCCGCTTCGCTCCTCGCCGCACTCCCGACCGCCACGGCTTCCGTGCCCCACTTGGCCATCATCGTCCGCTCGTATGCCTCGAACGCACCTGAAGCGGCAGCACCTTCGAGCCTGACCGGAGCCGGCAAGAAGAAACACAAGAAGCAATGCCGACCCTCGGCCGCTTCCGTCATCGAGGCAGCCGAAGCCGCCGCTCCCTCCGCCGCTGCACCGTCTTCCGTCCCGCACATGTGTGAGGTCGAACTCGTCTTGCTCGATGCCGCGATCTCGATCCCGGACGAGTTTGAACCGAGGCAGGGAATGATCAGGCTCGGACGGGTGACCGTCGACGGAGCGAGCCGGGTCGTCGTCAGCGACGAAGGATTCGTCACTGCTCTCGGTAAGCTTCAATATCCTTTCTCCATGCTTGGTGCTCGCGCAGAGGGACACTGACACCGAGGGAATTGGCGCTTCTCAGACGCGGTCGGCACCCTCTCTTCGTACCGACTCGGATTCAGCTCCGCCCTCGCCGTCGACACGTATCCGACCCTGTTCTTCCCTTCTACAACGTCTTCGCCCGACGACCTCTCTCCGCTCCTCGATCTCTCGCTGTCCCTCGTCAAGTCGATCGCGCTATCCAAGACGACCTTGATCCCGTCCCGGACCTCGCTGCTCGCACTGCATTCGTCCTTTGTCGCGCTCGCTTCCCCTCGACCTAGACCAGCATCGTCAGTTGTTGCAGACTCTTCGGCGGCAACGGGCGTCTCGATCACGTACTGGGACACCCGGTTCGGGTCCGTCATCGCTGCGACGGAATTGGCCGTCCCGTCTGCGGTGGCTTCGAACCCGGACGAGGTGTTGGTCTCGCTCTCTAAAGCGGGTCGCCGAACCGCGGTCGTCGTCCTTGAGCCGGAAATCGCCGAACCCTCGACCGAGTCGTCGTCGGCGGTCGCCACTTCGGCGACGTCGGCAGCGAGGAGGACAGTCCTGTTCGGCCTGCCGCTGAATGGCTTGCCGAGCGCCTCGGTGCTCGCTGCCGTCGTCGGCAAGCAAACCCTGACGGCGCGTTACATCGCGTCGACCCCGGTCCCGTCCGCCTCCTCCGCTGCTTCGACCCCGACGTCTCCAGCCGCGGTCGTGCTCGACCGAGCGCGGAGAGCCGAACCGCTGCGGTCAGAGCTCGCTCGGCACGGGAACGAGAAAAAGGCCGCTTTGCTCGAAGCGAGCCGGCTCGCGCGGGAAGAGGTCCTCGCTTCGCTTGCCGCGATCCTTGAGCCCCTCCGGAATAACCTCGACGGGTCTGCTGCCGCCGAGGAGCAGGACCAGGCCGTGCACAGGGCCGAAACAACATGGGAACGGTATATCGAAGCGGAACGCGATCGCCTGTTGGAGTACAACCGGAACAAGGTCCGACTGGCGATGGAGAAGGAGAAGGAGCGAAGGATGGCCGCGCTCGGTGGAGGAGGGAACGGAGCTGGAGACGTCGTTGAGGCAAGTGAGGCGGGCGAAGCTACTGGCTACAAGGCGGCCAAGCGGCGGATCGAACGCGCGCTCGCCGCGGCCGGGGCGCCGGTTCGACCGACTTCGGCGGTAGGCGAGGGCGAGAAGAGCTGGAAGGAAGTGACGGCGGCGAGAATCAAGGGCGTGAATGACAAGTACAGGTATCGGTATCACCTCGAGCGGAACAAGAAGGAGGCAGAGATGGGCAAGACGGTCAAAGAGTTTGATTGGGAGGAAGCGGTCAACAAGGTCGAGCGATACGAGGTGCGTCTCCCTCCTTCACCCCTAGGTCGTTCCGGTTTCGAACAGCGTCGCTGACCTACCTGTTTGTGACGTTGCCCAGCCGCCTCTACCGTCGTCGTTCGTGACGGCTCTCCTGTGCCTGTCCGTCCCCGTTCCGCTCGCCGACCCGTCGGCCTCGGTCGAGATTGCCGCGCTGCCCGCGCCGGGTGCCCCAAAGAACAAGAAGCACAACGCTCCGGCCGTGTGGCGTCATCCGACCGCGATAGTTGGCTACTTGCTTGGACGAGAACTGGTCGGCGAGAACCAGGTGGAAGGTGGCGTGACGAGGTTCCTCGCTCGTGCTGGCGACTGGGTGAGTTGTTCCTCATGCGAGTGCGGCAGACATGTGCGCTTCAGGCTGACGTGCTCCCGCTTTGTGCAATCACAGACCAACATCCTCGTTGCGCTGCGGACCATTCCCGACATCCCAGAATCGACTCTCGTGTCTCTGCTGGTCGCCGTCGTCCGCGACGGCGCGCGCACCACCGCCGGACGCACCGACGGCATGGATGTCGACACGCCTTCGTCGTCCAAGAAGACCCTTCCCAGTCCCGTGCCGAGTCTCGCGTCCTTCCTCGCTGCGTTCCTGCAGTCGCCGTACACGCCCGCGGTCCTCCGCCAGGCATTGCAGAAGCAGCTTTCGGCGGACGAGGCGGTCATCGTCCTCGAGCAATGCAACGCATGGCTCAAGCGGTGGTTGAGCGAGGCGGAACCGGTCGATGCCTCGTCGTCGGCAGCGGCGGCGGAGCGGAAACGTAAGGGCAAGGGGAGTCAGGCGGTCGCGGTCGATGTTTTCAAAGTCGCGGTCCCCGCTGCGGATGTCCCGTCCATGGACCAGGTGCGCTACTCTCGCGTCTACCCGTTTCTGTTGTCAGTGTCGTCGTGATTGGCGTTGACTGACAGATGTGGGTGCGACCGCTGTGACGTGCGTACAGATTGTGCCGTTCGTGCAGGCCGTGCTCGACGCGCACTTTGTCAACCTCCTCTTGCAGCGGCAATCGCACCGCCTTCTCCGCCGACTCTCTCAGCACGTCGCCCGCCACGCCGAGCTGACGAGTGACCTCGGGACCCTGCTCGGCGCGTTGTCGATCTATTCGTCCAAGAAGAAGGAGGAGCAGCGTCGCTCTGCTGCCGCTGTTGCTGCTGCCTCTGCTGCTCTGGAGGCGTCAGCACCGACTGGCAAGGGACCCTTGGCGTCCGTGAAGGAGTTTGGCGCGACGATGGAGAAGCGGATCCTCGCGCAGGAGAAGCACGCCGAGGTTGGGCAGTACCAGGTCGAGGAGTTCTTCCTCTAGCGCCACTCTTTGATCAGGTGACGGAGAACCTCTTGCATGGCACCTTTGCGCCGTTCTACCGATGCGCGCGCCGCTTTTGAGTCTCTTTCTCCCGACCGCGGAGGCTGACGATGGGAGCCGAAGAGTATATACGCTCGTGCCCATTGGATGTGCGACCACTTCAGTTACCACGTAGTGAAAAACACCTCCAGTGCTGCGCAAGATCCCGGGTGTTTTACCAACGGTCGCGCGTGCATAAATTGTTCTGCTGCGCGTCATCGTTGGTTGAAGCAAAGAGACAGCTCGCGTTGCAACTCTTCTCCGGATACGCTGCGGCCGCCCAGCTTGCCCGGTATCTGCTGAACGCTATATGGGCGCACTATGAATCGCTTTCGACGCAAGAGCGACGCCCGGTCGCGGCCAACGAAAGCATCAACCGCAGATGGA
This sequence comes from Rhodotorula sp. JG-1b, assembly GCA_001541205.1. Classification (NCBI taxonomy): domain Eukaryota; kingdom Fungi; phylum Basidiomycota; class Microbotryomycetes; order Sporidiobolales; family Sporidiobolaceae; genus Rhodotorula; species Rhodotorula sp. JG-1b. Next base: position 32,891 of record KQ954532.1, on the reverse strand, counting down.
GACTCGTCTGCGAACCTCGGCAGCAATGGCGGGACGACACCAGCAGGGGAGCCGCCGAGTGTACAGCTGCCGAATGCAGAGGAATTCAGGACGAGCTTGATCCTGGTCAGTCCCGTCTGCGCGGGCATGGGACAGAAAACTCGCGCTGGAGGAACTGACGAGGTTCGAGAGCAGCCGAACCTCATGCGCCGCTTCTCGCTTTTGAGGGGCCAAGACGGCCAGTTGGTCGACTTGCAAACAATTCAGAACCATCTGGCGTGCGTAGTCCAGGATTCGCCCGCTGCTTGCAGAGGACTACCGCGCTGACTTTGGATCGCCTCCGTTTCGGCTGCTATAGGATTCAACGCCAGACTGGGCGATTGACCGCTTACGAAGTCGATGTCGTCCTCGAACAATACAAACTGCAATCCGGCATCGAATCGACCGCTTCGTCGCCGTCGTTTCCGAAACGGAAACGGATCGACTGGAGCCTCGTCGAAGACGAAGCTGCCTTTCTCGACTCGCTCTCGCAAGCTCCGAGCAGCTCGAGTACTTCTTTCGTCACTGTAAACGACGAGACGCAGTCGTCCCTCGCGTCCTCGATGACGAGACCGCGCGTCCCGGCCCCGCCCGTTCCGTCCGACCTCGGCCTTTCTGCGACTTTCCTCCCATCCCTCGGCACCAGTGGCTTGGACAGTTCCTCACCGCCCACGTCTGCGAGGTCCATCCCTCTGTCAAGGGAGTCTTCATCAGGAGGAGCTTCGAGTACCTCGCAAGGGTATCCGTATCGGGTCAAGCGCGGCACGAACGGCCTCTTCGGGGGCCGGGCGCTCGACGCTCGCGAGCTCAAGATGCTCCGCAGCACGTCCGGACACAGTCTCGAAGTGAGCGCTCGCTCGAACGAAGGTCCTGTCGGCGATCGGGTCGGGACCGAGGTCGAGTCGGATCGAGCGCCGGCGACGCAGTACTCGCCAGACCCTGCGGCCACGACAGCTCTGTCGCCTACCGCCAGCATGGAATCTTCCGAGCCGCATCCGCAGACTTCTTCGACAGACTCTTCTGCGCCTTCCACCACTGTTCGAGACGAAGAGGAAGAACCGACAACGTCTGCGAATTACCCTGCTGGGCCATCTGCCGCATTGCTGGCCGACTCCCCGACCACTCCGCTTTCCGCCAATCAACTCAGGAGGATATCGACCGCTCTTGAGGCGATCGAGGTGGAACTCGCCGAAACTTTTACGCGAATGTCCTGGACTGCGGAGCTGGACGAGGACGCAGAGGACGTCGGTGCGCGAGGTCCGTCCCGTACGGAGGCGGAAGGAGACGAGGCCCAAGCGGTTGATCATTCCGCGCAAGCCGAAGAGGCTGCGATTGATGCCGCTGAGGAACGGGGCCCAGCGTTCGACGGCCGACGGAGCCCGGACGTTGACTCGACGTCTCCCTTGGACGTGCCGCATTCGCCCGCAGACGAGATCGAAAGTGCGACCCCGGACGAGTACCAGCTCTTTGACATGTCACGAGCATCGGGTGACACCGTTCCGCCGTCGCCCATCTCTCCCGTCACCGACTCTGACTTGCGCGGTGTCGGGACCTTCGAGGCTGCCGCTGCGCCTCGATCAGAGTTCGAAGCGATGGCGGATCCCGCCGCGGCAGCTGAGAGCGATGTCGAAGAGCTCGACCCGTTCTGCAGTCGGACTGCAGCAGGCGCGACCACCTCGTTGAGCGATGGGCCGGCGGCGGGCGCACTTCCGTCGGAGCGGACGATGTTGGTGGAGGTCTCGCCGGATGCCGATGGGGTCACGGCCGCTGCAGGTGTCGGAGGATCACCGCCAGACGGAGGTGCCGCCCTCGCTGCGACTCCCGGCAACGAGGACGAAGCAGGCACGGACCACGTCGTGCCTCTGCGCCAGCCGCGAGCCGTTGCCGGACGCGCTTCCTCTGCACGCGCGAGCTTGGCCCGCGAATCTTTAGCTTCCTTCAGGTCGACCGGTTCGAGCTTCCATCCCGTGGACGATGCTCGCCTGCACAGCGACGAAGACTTCGGACTCTCGATCACGGCCTCGCAGAGTTCCGCGCTGCAGTCAGAGATCGATGCGTTCTCCTCGCAATCGTCGCAATCACACTCCGGCTCCGGTAACGCCGAATCGCGACCACGACGGATTTCCGCCCTCGCGATCGATACGTCTGCGCCCGCGCGACCCGCATCGTTGTCGTTCGACCGCCGCCCGACAGAGGAACTGCTGCAAGTCCTCGCAGCTGCAACGAAGCGCCTGTCGGCCTCGGGAGCGGACAAGGACCTCTACCTCACCCACGAAGATGTCCTGGCGATCCAGGCGCGTTTGGTGCGCAATGCTGCGGCGCAAAGGGCAGGACCCATCGAGGCAAACGAGGAGGAAGACGGAACGACCGAGGACTCTCCTGCGCCGATCGTCGACCGTTCAGACGAGCGCCCGACCGAGTCGGCGCGCAAGCAGGAGGAGGCTTTAGAAGACGAAGCCGTCGAGCGCTTGGCTGGCCTTGGACTCGACGACTTTGCCTCGACGGACTTTACCCAGCCGTCTCCTCAGCAAGCGAACGCTCGCGTCTTTGCGGCGGGAACAGCCGAGTCCTCGCCCGGATCGAGTGCCGGAAAGCCGTCGCCTGTTTCCTACCTGAGGAGCCCAGCTTCGGTCAGTATGGCCGCGCAGAATAGCCAGCGGACGTACGACTCGAACGTCACTCTCTCGTCTGCTCAGTCCGGCGTTACGACTTCGCCCTCTGACGCCTTCGAGTACAGCAGTCTCGTGACTTCCAGTTAGTGACGAATTTCTTTTTTTCGCGATCTCAGACGAACGCTCACGTTTCCTTGCAGCAGGGACGGACCAACCTGAACACGGCACGCCACTGTCTGTACTGGCCGCAGATTCCGGCACAGCTCAGACAGGAGCTGATGACGTCGAATCATCCGACGCTCCGAATGCCATCGCATCCGCGGGCGATCCGTCCAGGTCCGGAGAGACGCTTCCAGCCAGCGAGGCGCAGGGAGTCGAGGCCGAATCAGAGGCGCCCACCGAAGACTCCGCGACGGCTGAACCCCCCGTGAGGCCTTCGGTCGAGCCGTCAACACTGGGATCTTCTGCCGTAGCCGAGTCTCCTCCCCTGCGAGTACCACGGACAACACCGGCGCCCGATCGGTCGGGCGCGACGTCGATACTCGTACGGGACGTGAGAAATCAAGCCACGCTTGCGACGAACGCCTTGAAGCAGCACGAAACGGGAGCCTCGCCGCCACGCCTGTTGCGGAAAAAATCGGTCCGCAAGCAGTCGATTTCGTCGCCCCAGCTGGTGTCTGGCCCCATCAACATTCCCGCCGTTCCGATTGCTTCACCGAAAATCATCGCAGAAGCCAGGAGTGCTTTCGCCAACGCCGCAACCGAAGATTCGCCTTCCGCGCTCCGACGCACAAGATCTGCCAGTGACTCCAAGTCGAAGGGGATCGGTTCTCGCTTCAAGCGCCTCTTGTCCAAGCGGGAAGGAGGAAGCAGACCAGACGCCGACGTGGACACTGCAGCGGACACGTCAAGGCCGTCGTCAAAGCCAGCGAGGCCGTCCCGCGCAGGCGCCGATCCGATCACGCCGCCGAATCAGTCGACTGCTCGATTTGGATCGCCTCAGCAGTTGTCTCCGCAGACGCCTTCGACGATCATGAGCTCCCCCGGAGGCAGTACTCCCAGGTCGTCGCCGCGCAAGAAGCCGGTCCCGTCAAACGTCTTCCCGTCGAAGCGATCCTCGCTTTCGCAGTCGCACCCGTCGAGTCCCGAGACAGCAAGGAACGGAGATTCGAGGGAGAACAGGCACGCGCGTAATCAGTCGTTCTCCCAGGCGTTCGCGACTTTACCGGTGGATCCGGCAAGCGGAGCGGCTGGCGATGCCGCGCCGGAAGCGGTCGACGATCCACAACACTTGGAGCGCTCCGTATCCTTCACTCGCGTCGAGCCGCTTTCGCCGCGCCGCGCCGAAAGTCGACAAGACCCGACCCGCACTCGGTCGCCCACGAGTCCTTCTACGTTCCGTTCCGGGACGGATCGAAGCGCTCGCTTCTCACGCGATTCGGTCGAATCCATGTTGCGTTTCCGCCAAGCGGCCGAGGGTCTCGGGCTCGATCCGGACAAAGTGCAAGAGCTTGTCAGCTCGGCCTACGCCGGTTCTTCCTCGCACGCGTACTCCGGAAGCATCGGCTCGAGCAACGATGGAAACGCGACTCTCGAAAACCACGACGACTCGTGGGGTCGGTACCGCGAAGCGTCACATGGCTCGAACGCAACAGCAGCCGCTCAAACGAACGACCGCGCCCGCGAAGCTCCTGTGCACCTTCACGATGCGGTCTCGGACGACTCGGCGTCGGCTGAACCCGACACCAGTTGGTCCTTCGGGCAGCAGCGCCACTTTTCGTCCTTGTCAAGATTCGCCGACGCTGGGTTCGCGCCCCCGTCCATGCTCGCTGTGCCCGACCGAAACGGTACGCTCGACTCGCTCGCGGGACCGCGATCTCCTGGCGTCGAAAGCACGACCTCGCGCCAGAGCAGCAGCGGCTACGCGAGTTCGTTCTTGGACTACTACGCGCACGAGGAGGGCGAAACCGACAACGAGGGTCCGTTCAATCTCAGCACGGGCTCGACATTCGACCATCGAGGCGACGCCTCCATTCGGTTCTCGGTCGGCGACAGCGCGGACGCGCAACCCGCCAGCGCCCGAGTCTCTGGCGCACCATCGGGGGAAGTCGTTTGGCAGGTCCTTGATGACTTGCGCACGAACCGCTTTTCGATCGCTTCTCAGGGCAGCAGTCTCGGCTTCGGTTCGCACGACTCTTCGAACGGTGCGGATGACCCGGCCTTGGTGGACCAGCTCGCGCCGGTCGCTACGCTCCTCAGGTGCGTCTCTTCTTGCTCTGGTTAGCATCCGCACACCCCTGACACGATCACATCCCCAATACAGGCACCGTGACCGCAAGCGGTCTTCGGCTTCCATGTCCTCCGAATGGGATCGAGGCCGCTACCCCTCGATCTACTTGCGCGAGGAGCAAGCCCTCATCGAGCTCGCGCAGCAAGGAGGAATCGCCGTCGACGAGAGCGGTCGCTTCCTCGTCCGGCCCAAACTCGATGCGCCCGCGGTACCACCATTACCAGCCGAGTACCGCGACCAAGCCCACGTCGTCGACTCTTCGAGTGCTGCACAGCCCCTCGAGTTCTCTGATCCGAACCGCTCAGACGACCCGACCCCGACGCACGCGGATGCGTCGGCCTCTTGACACCTTCAACTCGTTGATTCCTTTCCTGCTTAGTTCCAATCCCTGCCGTTCTGTAGCTTGTCATTCATTCGCATACTTTGTCCATACTGCTCGAATCATGCTTTTGCTTCGCTCGGGGTCGCTGCTGCGGCTGTCCGTCGACGGACTGCGAGTCGCTCTTTGATCTCGAGGTCCACCGCGTTTCCGTCGCCCCAGCCGACCGAGAAACCCATCGCGACGCCGGTCACGAGGTTGACGAGACCGAAGAGGGCGACCAGGGAGGAGCCGTTCGGAGTTTGGACGCACAACCAGTAGCATAAGACGGCGAGGATCAATCGACCGGAGGCTGTCCGGAGGGAAAGACCCGTCATTTCTTCGGAACGACGGTAACCTCATTCTTCCGCAGCTCACTCGTGTTGCGCTTGAATTTCTCGTCGAGGGTATAGACGGCCATCATGTAGAAGTAGCCGAGTGCGAACAGGGCGAGTCCGGCGAAACCGAGTGGCCCTGCGCCCATGTCACTTCGCGCGAGCTGGACTCCACGTTGTGCCGACTGCTTCTCGATCAATGACAAGGCGGGCGAGAGCTGTTGCAGGAATTGCGCCGGTGTGCTGCACAGGCGAAACCCTGTTTGCTTCACGAAGATCAGCTCGCGGTCCTCCTCATGGCAGTGCTCGCCTCTTGGAGCGCCAACAACGCACCGCTGTACATGCAAACTAGCCCATACAGGAGCGTCTGCAGACCAGCAAAGGCGGGCATCCTACTCAAGCTTGCGATGGTGGCTTGCGGAGAGTCCGGCGGCCGCATGCTTGACGCAGATGCGGCACCGCTGAGGCTCTCCATTTCCAGCTCCTCAGACACTGAGCATGTCCTTGCAGCGCTCCGTAGCTCGCAGCTATCCCTCCTGGACGACTACCTAACGCCCTGCGCAGCCCTCGCCTCTATGGACCGGCTGCAACTGCAGCCGCCGCAAAATCTCCGCGAGAAACTACACGGTCGCGTCGCGACGTATAGAGTCGATCAAAGGCCGTCAAGTTCATCACCACGTGGCTGTAACGTTTCCCAAAACTTAATTATCTCGGAGACCGGACTTGTAAATATTGGGGATCTCGCGTGCGTCAACCCTAACCACACCCCGACTGCGTACAAACAGCGCTAAAGCGGCTGATGAGACTCTGGAAATACGCGGATACGCTTATAAGCTTGCACACAACGGCCGTGCGGCCGACCGCGCACGAGTTGCAGCGCACTTTCCCGCGCGCTCGGACGGAGGTCTATTGACGGGCAGTTACACCGGGGTGCCAGCGAGTTACCCCTGGCACCAGCTCGGGAAGTCTGATCGCTCCCAGCTGTTCGCACCTAGGCACCGTTGGTACCACGCCTGTGACCGACTCCGACCACCACATGGTGCTTCTCCTCGAGGTCCTCCCTCCCTCCTTTTCCTGCTCTTCCACCTTTCGAGCACTCTCGCTTGTGAAAGCCGAGGACGTCGGCGCTTTCTCCGGATCGTCGCTCATTCATCTCTTTAGGCTATCGACGGTTATAGCGTCATTTCTGATCGTCCAGGCTTTGCCGAAGCGGGCGTTTTCTCGGAGTGGGGCCCGACGCACGACGGCAAAGGGACGACAAGCTCCAGCTGCTGCAGGGCCTGACGCATAGTCTGCTCGACGACGCCGTCAAAGTTCTCTTCCTCACGAGTCACCAGCGACAATGCCCGCCGCCTCATATCTGGCGGCAGCGAGTGCGCAGAGCAATCCCGCACCGACTTCTTTCCTCAAGCGAAAATTCTTCAGTCTCTCGTCCAAGTCTCGGACCGGACCTTCGCCGGCGGGTAAACGCTCTGCTGGGCCGTACGGCAACAATCCCGCGCAATGGAGCCCGTCCCGGTCCGAAATGAACGCCGCCGTCGCCGCCGCGGTACCGCGCACCACGGTCGAAGAGACAACGCAGGAATTGGGCGCGCTCAGTTTCGCGACGGAACCGATACGCCGCGCTTACAACTACGTGAAGGAGAAGCTGAGCAGCAAGTCGCCGCTCGAGCTGCTGCCGAAATCCTGGCGAGACTACATCGAGCTTTACCGTTCGGTGAGTCCACGCCCATTGACCTTCTTGCCACCCTAGCTACCCGTATTCTTGCCGCCCGGATTCTTTCCGATCTGGAAGCTGATCAGACTCAACGCATCAACCTCCCCTTTGCTATGCAGAACCGGATCGACCTGGATGATCCGCCCCTGCCGCCCGAGAGGGAAGCTGCGCCCGACGGCGTTCCCACGCCTTACGCGCAGGGACAGTGGGCTGCACCCTATCCTGCGAACGAAGCATTACGACAAGACATTGTCAACCGGCTCGACCTCTTCGGAACGAAGCAGAGACGAGACCGCAGTGCGAGCCAGAGCACGCTCGACCTTTCGGTGGCGATGGAGCGATCCGCGACCGAGAACTCGCTCGCGTCGGAACTGGGCCTTTCTCCGAGCGACGCGGGCTCGATTTCTGGTGCCTCGCGGAGGGCACCCTCGATCAGTTCGACCACGCCGGCCACGTCCGAAGCGGGCGGCGCCGACTCGCTTGAGAACCACCCCATTTTCCGTTCGATTATCGCCAAATGCCGCGAGGTCTTTTCGGCCGACATCGGCCTCCTCACTGTCCTCGACGACGACACGCAGATGTTCCTCGCTTCCGCCGGTGTTCCCGAAGGTGTTGGGAACGTCCTCCCGCGAGCGGCGAGCTACTGCGGCCACACGATCTTGAACGAAGATGGGGGTATGGTCGTTCTCGACTCGTCGCAAGATTGGAGGTGAGCTTGCGAAACGAGGGCGACGAGTCTCGAGTAAGGACGGTCGTGCTGATCGTGCCACCCCGAATACACAGGTTCGCGAAAGGCCTTCCCGCCACGCACCTCGGCGTCCGTTTCTACGCGGGCTCTCCAGTCACGGCACCAACCGACGACCCTATGCATCCGACTGTGCCGATCGGGTCTCTCTGCGTCCTCGACACGAAGCCGCGTACCGAGTTCTCCGAAGCTCACCGCCGCATGCTCAAGGACCTGGCTCGTCAAGCGTCCGAAGCGATCGAGATTTGGTGGCGGGACCGATTGGCGGCGCGGATGGCCAAGCTCGAAGCGTCGATGGTGACGGGTTCGGCCCCGCGCCTCGTTCACCAGTCCCTCTCGCGAGGTCCCCTCTCGAACGCGTCAACTCCCTCTCTCGCGTCTCGCCCGCGGTCTCCGCCACCGGCTCTGCCGCTCCCTCCGATTCCACCCCTGTCGCCTTTCCGTCCGTCGACCGACTCGGTTCATTCCCGAAGCGCCCCGAGACATTCTCGGCGGCGAGAGTCCGACGCGACGTCGACCCTGTCCTCTCCCGCACGTACGATCGAGCTCGCGGCGCCGCGACAGCCCCTCGCGCACGCACTCAGCGTCACGACCGAAGATCCGCTCTTCTCGGTACCCAAAGACGTGCAAGAGCGGATGGACACGGGCACGCGCCTGTTGGCCAAGGCGCTCGAGCTCGACTTGACCTACCTCGTCGCGATCGATCTCTCCCCGGACGTTGAGCCGCAAGATTCTCTTCGCGTCCTCGCGGCGCACGGCCTGCCGACTCCGCCACCGGCATTCGACCCGGCTCTGCATCTGAAGGCGCTCCGTGCCCCGGAGGGTGGTCTCGTCTACAAGAACCCTCGATTCGCGTCTGTCTCTTCTTCTTCGTTCGCCGCGGGAATTCTCATCCCCATCCTCGAGGTCCGACGAACGGGATACGTGCTGTGCGCTTACACGCGCGAGGCGGCACGCGACTTTTCGCAACGGGATCTTTCGTACATGGTCAAATTCGCCCAGGCGTTGGAGACGGCGTGCATCAAGGCGAGCAGGTGAACCTGGGTCTAGTCTTCTGCAGTTCCCTTCAGGTGCAACAAAGAGGTCGCCAAATACACGACCGCGAGCTTGCACGTGTGAAAAGGGGGTATAGTTTGCGAATGCGACAAAGGGTACATGAGACAAGAATCGATCTTTACAGCTAGTTGTCCGCCGGACCGCCCGCTTGTGCCCCCTGCGCTTGCTGCTGCTGCGCCATCTTGACCCGCATCATCTGTGTGCACGCCTCGAAGTTTGATTGCTTCGTTTCGATCTGCTGCTGCAGCGTCGCCAGATTCGACTTGAGCGCGAGAATCTTGGAGTTGTAAAGCGTCTTGGCTTGCTTGGTGTCCTGTCACCGTGGCCAAAGAAGGGTTAGTACGACGGACTGCACTGTTGCAAGAATATCCGAGCACGGTCAATCATAGGGCGACTGGGGAGAGCATCCCACCTTCTCGACAAAGTAACCCGTGCCGATGTCGACGAGGACGTTCTCCGTGTCCTTTATCCGGCCGGGGACGTACAGGGAGCTCGTGAGCGGGATGAGGACCCTCTTGTCTGCAGCGAAGACCAGCCTGTGTAAGCGCGTGTATGGAGAACAGCCTCCAGCAACCATGGAGCGAGATCGGGCAAAGAGACGAGGCGGCTCACCCTTGTTGGCGGGTTTGATGGCGTCGAGCGACTCCATACATGCCATGAACTTGCTCTGCGCCTGCTTCAGGTCTCCAAACGCTGCCGTCAGGTGTTTCAACTCCTGTCGACGATGAGAATCGGTTGGTACCAAGACGTGTCAGCGACCCCCGGTTGGCCTTGCGGAGGCGGATCTTGAGCGCTTCTCTACGGTACGCACTTGCTCTAGCTGTGTCCGGACTTGCGAGATTTGCTCGAGTGACAAGTCCTCGAGGGAGACGGTCCCGGACGGCGGGGCGCTCATATTCGGGCAGGTCAGGGGCTAGTGCAGCGGGCTCGGGTACCTTGGTCTGCTTCGTGGAGACGCAAGTGGTGTGTGTACGGATCCGAAGGCGTCGGTGGAACTTGGGAGGAAGAAGCCGACTACGTGCAAATTGAAGTTGTCCGTCAGATCAGCGAGAGGGCGAAAGTGCGTTGGCAGCGATACATGGTCGGATATGTCTACGCGGCGCTACGTGCAGAGAGAGCGAAGGGAAGGGAACAGTGGGGACATCCGTCGCGGACCAGCGCGCCAGCGTTTCTATATGCGTTTCTTCCCCCTCAGGAAAAGTCGAATAAGGGTTATCGTCGAACCGGTATCAGGTCAGACTCGGTTCCGAGCTGAGATACACGCTGATGGCGAGGACGTCGTCGCCTCCTGCTTCCTCGAGCGCAGCGGCCAAATCGGCCCGCGAGGCCTGGGGGAGAACGTCGGCGAGCCGGTCGAGCTTTTCCTCGTCGAGATCGCCGACCTGACTGCCAGCAGTCTTTTCGCCGTTCTCGTAGTAGACGCTGCCCCTCGTGACCTGGAAAGTCGGGATCGCGTGCGCGGCAGCGGCGGCAGCGGCGGCGGCGGAGGCGGAGGAGGAGACCGAAGAAGCCGACGGCGGCAGCGAGCCGTACGAGAAGGACGCGCGCGAGGCTTGCGGCGAAGTGGCGGGAGAAGAGCGTCGAGAATCGAAAGAATTGCGAGCGTAGGCGGCCTGGTGCGCGGGCGGTCGGAACGGGCCGTCCGAGATCGGGGCGAGGGCAGCGTTGGTCGACGACAAGACTTGCACCGGGCCCGAGATGGTCGAGCGGAGCGATGACGACTTGGCCGACGAACGAGACGACGAGGGGCCAGCAGCGTGATCCCGCTTCGACATGCGGCGGCCGAGCGTGCCTCGCCCGAGGCCGGAAAAGAACGACTTGCTGCCGCCGCCGCCGCCACTCGCGAGGCTGGTATGACTGGTCGACCGGGTCGGTGGCAGGTTGAGGACGCCAGGGAACGGTGCCGAAGGCGCGAGGTCGTGGGCGCTGAAGGACCCGCGCGTAATCTCCCTGGCGCGATAGCCGTCTCCTCGCGGCGCAAACGTAGCGACCGAAGCGTCTTGTCGCGCCCAGCGACCCCGTTTCGGAGAATTCGCCGCCGACATCTCGGGAGCTGCGCGCACCAGAACCGTCGTCCGTCAGAGAAGGGAAAATTGGACTGGGAAACCGAGCGGTGCACGCACTCCGATGATCGCCCTTCGTGGCCAGGATCCACTCGTCGAGCCGACTTCGTTCCCTTCCAAGCTCGTTTAATTTGTCGACATAGAGCCTGCATCGCTCGCGCGACGTGGCCGCCTTCTTCAGATCTGCGGAAATGATCACCGCAGTCGGGAGTGCCCGCCTTCGCAGCAGGGGCGGTCGCTGGTCGAGCAAGGATTGCTGCGAACCAAGTGGGACCAAAGCATGTTCGGACGGATGTCTGGACGAGGAGAGGAGCGCGAGGTTGGTGGTCGAGCGCGCGTTTGCGTTGTACGACACACGGCGCGAGCCGAAAGAGGACGCGGACACGTTCTCCGACGGCCGTTTTGAAGACGAAGGTGGTGGAAGAGGCGGCGTTGTGTCTGGCCACATCTGAGCCTGCATCGAGCAAGACTGTGCAGAGGCGATGCTGCCGTCGTCCATCGAGAAAGAATACTCGGCGGCGAGATGTGGCGAGCGGGTAGTGTCGAAGCCCGCAGCGATGACCGGCGCCCCTGGCGCAGCTGTAGCCTCGTTCATCTTGGCGCGTTTCGAATCCTCGATGAACGCCGCCGCGCGCGCTTTCGCGTCCGCTCTCGAGGCGTCGGTCGAACTTCTCGAAGGGGTCATGGTCGACGAGGTTGGTGCCAACGGCGGCTCGACTGCCGTAGGTTCGAGTTGCTCTTCAATCCTCGACTGCCGCGGCGTGTTCGTGCCGGAACCCTTCTCCTCCTCAAAGCTCGCCGAAGTCGTCGGACGAGGGACCTCCTCGGATTCCCACGCGCGCGAAGCTCGAGGTGTCGCATCCGGCGGCGGGTAGTACAGGCTGTTGCGAGCGTACACGTCCGCAATCTCGGCAAAGTCGTAACTCGACGAATTTCTGGTCGTTCCCACGGAAAAAAAAAATCCTCGCGCGGCGTCAGCAGAAAAACTTCACAGTAGCTGAGACCAAAAAGTCACTGACCGAGAAAGTGTCGGCGAGGTAGTAGCTGCTCCACCTCCAGCCGACGGGCTCGACAGTCTCGAAGCCGGCCCAGGACTAATAGCCGACGCCGACGCCGGCACCGACCCACTCCTCGCATAACTCGGCGGGTTCACGGTCCTTGCTTGTGGACCTTCCTCATTTAAGGACGAGGACGAGGACGACGACGGATCGCTCGGCATCGCAGTCCCGCCAGCGACGGCAAAGCGGGGAGAAGTCGCCATCGCCATGGACGCCGCTCGCTGCAGCAGAGTCTGCGAATCCGCCGACTGCCTCCGTCGTCCGAGCAGACTTGCCCTCCTCGAACTCTTGACGGGGACGACCGGCGCCGGTCCGCGTTCTTTGCGACCGTTCCCGTTCCCGTTACCGTTTGTGCTCGTACTCGCGTTCGCGTTCGCGGTTGGAGACGCAGGAGACAGAGGGGCGGCAGCGACGACGGCTCCGGGAAGAAGGATCGGATTGGGGACTGCTGAGGGCGACGGCGACAACTCGTCCCGCGACTGGCACGTCGAGTGAGCCGCAGGCGCTGTCTTCGACTCCATAGCTCCCGGCTCGCGTGCCGAACTCGGTAGGTAGATCAACGAATCGAGCATCGCCATCGGATCCTGCACCTCCTCTTCCCGCTGCTGCCGCGGCGGCGGCAGAGGATCCAAAGGTGCTGCTTCGTTTCGAATCGCATGCACCCCATGCGGCGGCGGCGTCGGTGGCGTCGGTTCCGATTTCAAGTCCAATCTGGAGGATACTGCGGTGGTAGGTGCGGCGAACTTTGGCGACACTTCGGTCGCTTTCTTCCGTTCCGGTACTGCGTCCGCCGCCGACTTTGCCTCGACTACGAGGTGCGGCGGAGTGGTAGATGCTCCTGCTGCTGCTGCTGCTCCTCCTCCATCCGCATAGGCCGCCGCCCAGTCAAACTCGCTCAGCGGTCTGGACGACGACGGCACTGCCGCCGTCGCTTCTTCTGGTCGGGTCTGAACCGCCCCGAGCCCGGCTGCGGCGAAATGTGAATCCGACTCGTCGGTAATGGTGGCGGATGGAGTCGGTTGACGAGTGCGGTTAGAAAAGAGGGGCTCGATCGTTGGAAGGACGACGGTGGTTGTCGTTGTTGCGGGCAGGGAGGCGGGGGGTGCGGTCGCACCCGTTGGGAGGGCGTCGGCGTCGGACCGAGTTGCGGAAGGAGGAGTAGAAGAAGAAGGAGGAGGAGGAGGAGACCCGAACCCGCCGCCGATCATGGGGGTCAAGTCGGCGAGGTCTTCTTCCAGTTCTTCTTCCTCCTCGGCGGCGTCGTTGTTGTTGCCACGCAACAGCCTTCCCAGCTCCTGCTCCTGCTGCTTCTCCTCCTCTTGCTTCTGCTTCTGCTCGCCGGATGTGGTTGCCTTCACAGCTTCTGCTGTCCGAGCGTGCAGCTCTCTCGCGCTCCCGCCCTCCTGCCGGATCTCGCCGAGTTCCGACTTTCTCCTCCCTTCCTGGCCTTCCTGCTCCTCCTCTTCTTCCTTCTCGGCTAAGTCCCTTGCTCTAGGATCAAGATCCGAGTGACGTGGCAATGTCGTGGTGGTGTTAGCTCGTGCATTAGCTGGCGGCGCATCGAACGAAGGTGCCGCCAGCCCCCAGTTCGAGTTGAACCCGCGCTGCTGCTGCTCGTAGGTGCGGCCGAGGTTGTGGTCGTGATCAGCGTCGATCCAGGATCGAGCCCAGTCATTGTCGGAAGAAGCGGAAGCGGAAGCCGAAGCCGAAGAAGAGGAAGAAGCGGAAGAGAAGGTCGAGCCGGTCGAGTTGGTGAAGGCGAGCGGGTGCGAGGAGGGGAGTGCTGTCCGTTCATCGCGCTCCCGGTCCCTGTCGCTATCCCTGCCCCGAGCCGAGGGACCCATCGCGAATTCATCGCCGTCTGCGTAACTCGAGTCGCGCGCAGGTCGTTGCCGACGTTGCTGCTGCTGCTGCGACGGCGGCGGCGGCGGCGTCGACGGACTCTGGGCTCGCCCACCACCATCCTGCCAACCATAGCGGGCGCTCGATTCCGTGGCGGTTGTGACGGGCGAAGGCGACGACGCGGCTCCGGTGGTGGAATTGAATGACAAAGTCGGGAGCAAGACGGGCGGCGTGTGCAACTCGCCTCGAGGGCCGCGGCTCGAGCGGCGAAGCGCCGACGACGACGGCAACTCCTCTGTACTACTCCTCCTCCTCGTCGGAGTATCAGTCGTCACGACTGTTGTGGTGCGGCCCGGGGTGCGAGCGGTGGTGTGCGATGATCCCGCCGGAGAAGCGACGCCCTGCCGGGGAGTGGTTTGCGCTGACGCCGCCGCCCGCGCCGTGTACTTGTCGTCGTCGTCTTGGTCGTCGGCGTTGTCAGCGTCGCCGTCCCGTGCCCGAATCGGAGTTGCCGGCATGGGGCGATGAAGCGTCGACGGCGGGTCAGCTGCTGCGCTCTGCCGAGTCCTGTTGAGGGGCTGACCAGTAGAAAGGAATGTATAGAAAGAGCAGCCTCGTCGGAATATATACGGCACTCGACGAATCAATCAGAGTCAGAGGGCGATGCGAGCTGAAAGTGGGGGCGAGAGCCGAGGTGAACCGCTCTCCTGCTCCTGCTCCTCGGTATAGAGTGCTTTCAAGGGATGACGGCGAGTCTGACGAGCGGTTCTGCCGTCCAGCAAGCCAAGCACCAACTCCGGAAACAGATCTCAAACCGCCTCAAGCAAATCCCTCCAGACCAACTCGCACTCGAATGTAACGCGTCGAGTCCATGCACAACGTGCGAATGCGCTGACGAAGATGCGCTATACCCCGCAGCCCGACGAGTCATCGACCGCCTCGTCTCGTCTGCAAGTTACCGCTCCGCCGCCTCCATCTCGTGCTACCTCTCGCTCCCACACTCGGAAGTCCAAACCGACTCGCTCATCCACGACGCCCTCGCCCAGGGCAAACACGTCTATGTCCCCTATTGTCCCGTCGAGGACAAGACGACGATGAGGATGGTCCGGTTGAGGGACACGAATCACTTTGACGGGTTGAGACCGAACCGGTGGGGGATCAGGGAAGTCGACCCCAACGAGGTGAGTCCCTCACTCGTCTTTCTGAGGGGACTCTTCTTCACCAACTCGTTACCCACTGCCCTGGCAGGTCGAATCGCTGCAAGACGGTAAATTCAGTCTGCCCTCGACGAGCAGCCGAGCGCGCCTTCTCTTCGAACTGACTCGGACCAACTTCCGCCTCGGAACGCCCACTCGCCCGCTCTTTCTTCTTCCACACGGCCCCGCGCAGTCGATCAACCCACAACCAATGACGGACCCGCTCCGGCAGGTCTCGACCTCTTGATCCTGCCCGGACTCGCGTTCGACCCGTACCGCCGCCGGTTGGGACACGGCAGGGGTTACTACGACCGCTACATCAACACCTATTGCTTGAGTTACCCTGCCAGGTTCAACAAACCTCCACCGCGATTGGGTACGTCTCTCTCTCTCCTCTCTCTCCACGCTTTGCTGGGCCACGATTTCAGGATGGGGATTTTTTGCGCTCTCTCTTTCCCTGCCTTTTGCGAGTTTCCCATGACCGGATTCGCGCCCGACCTGACTCGCCCGTGCTTTTACCAAACTCTGCTGTCCACCACCCCCTCCCACGCGCGCACAGTGGCGCTCGCATTGACGGAACAGATGGTCCGGCCGGATCAAGGCGAAGAGATCCCGACCAACGAGTGGGACAGGTTGGCCGACGAGGTCATCACGCCCGACGAGACCTACACCTGAGGCTAGCCAGCGTGGTGGAGCCGCGCGGTGCGATGCTAGCTCCGGTAGCCCTCTCGAAAAAAGAAAACATCGAGTCGTCGTGTTAAAAGCGTTTAATGGCGCACTGGAAAGGAATGGAGACAACACGAAAGAGGGAGGCTAGGATGGTAGTGACAACAATCAAAGGAAGACATAAAGGAAAAGAGAAGGTGGTGTGGAGAAGGGAGGAGACGAGAGAGAGAGTAACAAGCTCCTCTCGAGAGAGGGCCCCGACGGCAATCATCCTCATCGGAGGGAAAGACGACGAGATCAAGGAGCGCTGTCATCATCATCGTCGTCTTCTGCCTCCATCTCGACCTCGCCCTGACCCTGTTCCCACTCTGTCCGCGCCCCGTGTTTCTCGACCACGACCGCATTCCGGTCCCCTTCAAAGATCCGGATCATGCGGATTCTGCACCGTTGAACGCAAGTTTTCTCTTCACTGTCAGTACAGGTTTCTATGGTCCCTCTTTTCGTAGGTATGGGAGCGCGATGACAGGAGAGAGACTGGGACTGACCGTCCGAGGTAAGATGGGTCGCCGCCCTTGGCGTTCTTGGACTCTTTCGACGGGGCCGGGTTGATCCATTGCCGGCAAATGGTCACGTTCTCGGCGACGGTCAGATCGGGCAGGACTGTGGTTCCTCTCGGAAGTCGGGGTCAGCCTTTTGTGCGTGTTTCTCACGCCGCCAGACGCATGTTTGCGTTGGGCGCGCCTTCAGGAGGTGACTCATAGAGTAGAGTAAGAGAAAGATGATGATGACCACCACTCACCAAAGCCAGCCTTGTACTCTTGCACCTCCTGCTCCCTCGTCTTTTCAATCTCGACCTCCCTCTTGCCCTTGCCCTCGCTCTTCCTCCACGAACCCCTCGACTCGCGCTCGTGCTGCAGTTCGACCAGCTCGGGTTGATTCCGATCGAGGTACGACTCGAGCAACTGGTGCAGGTCGGGGAGCGAGAGCGAGGTCGCTTCGGCCGGGAGGGCGTGCACGAAAAAGAGGTGTCGGTCCACTGCCCCAGCGCGCGTGCCACAAGAGGGTGAGCTCGCGTGTGCGAGGAGATCAAACAATACCTATGCAAGAAACGCTAAACGCACCTCTGTCGACCTCGTTGGACCTCCTGACCTTGGCTTCGTGTTCGAGCTTTGTGGCGCGGAGGACAACGCGCTGGAGCTGCTTGGCGCGCCGCGAGTTGGGGTGGACCTGGCCCGAGGCGATCTTGGTCTTTTTCGACTGGAGCGCCTTGAGCGTCTTGACGCGGTTGTTGGGCATCGCTGCTACGGCTGCTGCTGGCGGGAGCTCGTTTTGTTGAGTGTAAAGGTGCTCTCGGAGTGGAGGCCGAGGCTCTGCTCGTTTTGACTGCACGTGACTTGGTACGCTTCAGCGTCAGCGCTCCCGACCGATCACTTTTTCATCATCATCGACGTCGACTCGACGACGCCTGGTACTGCTGACGTTACACTCGCGGTAGCCAACAGCCGCAAGCCACGAGTGCACTCTACGCAGGATCCTTCACCCGCCACGACTCGTTGCAGCAAAAGAGATGCACCCGCTGCCGTACCTCGACCTCCTCAAGTCGGCGCTGCAAGGGGGGTACGGCACCGTCGGACTCTACAGCGCCCTGCAAAGACTGCTTCTCTCGTTCACTCTACTGGCGGCCCCAATCTGCTGCATCATCGGTGAGCCGCCCAAACAGTTGACGAGACGTCAAATTCTCTGACCCCCTTCCCCGAGAAACTCCCGGCGCGCAGATGCTCCGTTCGGACGCTTCGGAACGCCCAAATGGTGCTCGGTCTCGGGTACCTGGGGCTGGCTCGTCATGGAAATCGTCGCACCGATCGCCTTCCTCGTCGGCCTCTCCGCCCCTCTCACCACTTCCCCCCTCCTCGGGAGCTCCTCCCTCCTCGCGTCGTCATGGCACGCCGGCTGGCTCCTCGAACCGTTCCATCACCTCCCCCGCGCAAGACTCGTCCTCGTCGTCGCTTTCCTCATCCACTACGCGAACCGGAGCCTCCTCTCGACGTGGCGGAACCCGTCTCGCGCCAAGATGCACCTTGCCGTGCCCCTCTCCGCCATCTTGTTCAACTGCGCCAACGGTTTCACCCTCGGCATGTATATCGGCGGGGGGCTCGTCACCGAGCGGAGACGGGATTTCGACGACGATGGGTTGGCAAGAGAGCCGTGGGCGAGAGCGCTCTTTTGGACCGGCATGACCGTCTGGGCCCTCGGACTCGCGTCCAACATCTACCACGACGAGGTCTTGTACTCTCTCAAGCGCCAGTCCGGCCGTAGTGCAAAGCCCACCACCTCGCTGTCGCCGTCGGGAGACACAGCCAACAGTCACTCCCAGCAGCAGCACCGGTACTCGATCCCGCCCCGCTCGAAAGGCCTCTACCGCTTCGTCTCGCACCCGTCCTACCTCTCCGAATGGCTCGAATGGCTCGGCTACCACCTCGCATCTCTCTCGCTCGGCCCCGCTCCATTCCCTTCCTTCGCAGCGACGCTCCTCCTCCGCACCGGGGGCGGGAAACGTCCCGTCCCCTTGCCGCAGGCGTTGCAACCTTGGAGGGAATGGTATCTCCAACCGACGGCATTGTTCGTATTGATGGAGGTGGCGATCATGTCGCCGAGAGCGACGAGCGGGCACAGATGGTACGAGCGGACGTTTGGGAGGAAAGAGTGGCAAGCGCACGGGCAGAGGTGGGTCGTGATCCCGTGGCTGTGGTAGTTTAGTCGTCTTGTTGGCTTTCATTTGCTCTTATTGTATAACCATCTCGCAAGCCAGGACTGGTGCGATCCGATCGTTGTCGCCGGAACACGAGAAAACACTTTCTTTCCTCTCGGTTCTGCCTTACGAAAGAGAGAGAGGAGAAGGCAACACTGCCGCGCTCGACGACTTGCAGAGACAGCTACCACTTGTCGACCGCGGCCCTTCCTCCCTCAAACTTTTCGAGCTCCTTCTTCCACGCGGCAGTCTCGCCCCATTTGCCAATCAACCTCTTCAACTCCTCCTTCTGCTCCCGCTGCGGTCGTTCCAGCCCGGACCCGTTCCCCTCGGCGTCGGCATGGGAAGGCCGTTCCGCAAACACGTCGCCAAACATGAACTCCAACTTTGGTTTCTTGTCCTTCTCGGCCTTCGAAAACTCCTTCAAGATGGCCCGCTTCGACGTCTCTTTGAACTTGGCGTCGTGCTCCGCCGTCCAGAGGGGGGCGCCGCTTCCAGAAGAAGTGTCGAGCGACTCGACGTATTTCCGCAGGCGGTGCAGCGGCGAGTCGAGCTTCTTTACCGACTCGACGGCCGAAAGGGACCGATACGCCGACGAGTCGTCGGAAGTCGAGTGGTGCCCGACGCGGTACGTCATGGCCTACAGTAAACGAGACGCCAACGCCTCACGATCAGCAAACTCTGCCGGCGGTTCTGCCCGGAGAGAAACGCGGCAAAAAACGGCCATTGGCACACTCACTTCGACGAGCACGGGCTTCTGGGTCTCGACGGCCTTGCGCCTCGCTTCTTTGCAAGCGAGGTACACCGCGAGCGGGTCGTTGCCGTCGACGCGGACAGTCTCGATCCCATAGCCGGCTCCGCGCGCCGCGATGCCGTCGCCCGCGTACTGCTGCGAGGTCGGCGTCGAAATCGCGAAACTGTCGGGGTTCCGAATTAGCACATCGCGCAATGGGCGGATATTGAGAGGCTCGGAATTAGCACGAACCCGTTATTCTGTAAAGCAAGATGCGGCCGATCAGCGTTTTGTTGCCTTGTCGATACAGAATTTGCCCGAGGGAGAAGATGGACCCACGCGGACGACATAGACCAACGGGCCTCCCAGCACACTCGCCACTGCACAGAGAGACAAGCCTCAGTAAGAAGCAGCTGAGAACGACTCGTGCAAGGGAACTGACTGTTGAGACCGGCGTGGAAATCGCCCTCGCTCGTCGCGCCTTCGCCGGCATAGCAGATTACGCACGACTTTTCCCGCCCCGGAGTCCGTTTGAGTGCATAGGCGGCACCAGCCGCTTGTGGGAGCTGAGTCCCCAAAGGGGAAGAGATGGTGTGGAAGTGATGCTCGCGCGAACCGTAATGGACGGGCATCTGTCGGCCTGCCGAAACGTTGCCAACGGGTTCAGCTTTAAGGAGAGGTTTTCCGGCGAAGAAGGGCCAATGGAGCTTACCTTTGGTTGCCTTGTCATTCTTGGTAGAGAAGACTTGGGCCATGAGGTCCGAAAGACTGTCGTAGCGAAGCAGAGTGCCCGGTCAGTCCAATTCCCGCCGCTTCGCCGCGAAACCGAACACCTCGACCCGACTCAACGGATAGCCTCGCCAGAGGAGCACTCCGACTTCGCGGTACTGTGCAAACACCTCGTCGTCGTTCTCCCACGCAGCGGCGGATCCGACTACGGTGCCTTCTTCGCCGTAAGCTGTCATGTAAAACGAAATGCGGCCCTGTCTTTGCGACGAATACAGGATTTGATCCTGTTCCACGAGGGACAACAGATCAGCGTCTGTAGAGACGGACATATCCGGGGCGCGAGGACACCACTCACAAGGATGGGCATCATGGTCATGACCTCGAGCATGCGTTTCAACTTGTCGCCGTCGACTTGCTTCGCCCGCTCGACCCACTCTCGGGCCGCCGCTTCTTCCGTGAGCAAGCCATCGGGTCCGAGCAGGCGGAAGGCCGGGATTGTGCCCTCGCGGACGCTGTTGAAGAACTCTGGCGTCGTCGAGAGCGCGGAAAGTGGGGTGTGTGCACTCGGAGTCGTAGTCGCGAAGGACCGACTCGCACTCCTTGCCAGCACAGCTCTACTGGTCAGTACGCGCAGCATGGCCCAGTGTTTAGTACGCGCAAGAGAGTACGGGCTCGAGGAGAGCTAACGCCAGGTCCTCTCCCCACACGTCGAGGCAAGCCGAACTTGCGATTTTTCTTCAACTTTTCGGCTCGCCGTCGCGACAACGCAGCGAAGTTGACCTTCTCATCTTCAGACTGGGTCGGACACGAGGAATGTAAAGCTGCTTCGGTTCGGCGCAAAAGCTCTGCTTCAAGCTGGACAAGTCACTCGACGTCGAACCCGCTCTGGCGGAGCCAAGACGCCTCGGCCTCGCTCGCCCACGGCAACCTCCGTTCAAACACCGGCTGGCCCCCTCCCTGTTTGAGCTTTTGCCTCGTGCTCCTCCTTGGTCCGAACTGCGCTCCAGGACCGGCCGCAAACGCAGCACTCCCATGACTGGAAAGGGTCGCTGCCGATACGAGCGAGTCGAGTTCGTCCCGGTCCCCTTCGGCGGCGGCGGCGACGGCGTTGCGACTCGCGTCGAGCAGGGCGCGCTCGCCTTGGTCGTCGAAGCGTGTCAGGTGTCGCAACAGTGGCGCAATCTCGACGATAGGGAGAGGCGAAGGGAGGATCGCCGCAGGCGGGTGCACGATCGCATTGTCGCCGCCTGACTGGGCGATCAAGCCAAACCACGAGGTGTACTCGGCGCTGCAAGCACGGCAGCAGAGTCAGCCAGTCTGGTTACGCTGAAAGCGAATGGGACTAGGAAGACTCACCGCTTGCTTTCAAGTTCCTCATCCTGCAAATCGCCAAAGCGCAGACCTCCATCCCAAACACGGTACGCGAGCTGGCGCAAGTACCTCGCCATGTCGTGCTCGTGGCCGATAAAGGGCAAGCGCGTGCTCGTCGGATCGGCAAGGTACTCGACGAAAGGATGAGAGTATTCGACGTCGTTCGGGTGCGAGGTCCGCCCGGTTTCGGCGTCCTGGCAGATAGATGAGAAGAAGAAGGTCAGCCAGGCCACGCACCGAGGGCTAGCGAGTCGGCGATCATACGCACCTCCAGCATGAGCTCGACGCGCGTATCGACGTATGCATCCGCGAAAGAGAGCGTATCGGCCGCCCGAGCGGCCTCTTCCATCGAGACTGCTTCAACCGACGCGAGATTGGCGAGTTCCGCCGCCTCCGCCTCCGCTGCCTCCCGCGGCAGCACCGGCACAGGCCCTTCGCACAGCGCCACTTGTGCGTTACCCTCTGACTCGCCGATGAAGGCTCCGACGTCGCCGCGCTGGCACGCAACTTGCAGTTGCATCAGCGCCCTGCGCAGATCGCGGCTCACGAGCGGCTGCGTCGACGTTCCCGGCGCCAAGGGCCTCGCGCCATAGCCACCTCCTCCTGCCCGACGAGACGTTCCCATCTGTTGTTGAAGCATCCAGGCGGGGTACGGTCTCGAAGTCGACGACTCGTACAATTGCGAGAGCGAGGGACTCGGGATCAGATGACCCTCGTTGAGCGCCACGAGGGAGAGAAAGGCCGTCGCCAGCTCGGGCTCGGGGGCTTCGAACGGAAGGATCGAGATGGTGTTCGAGGGATCGAAAGGGGGAACGACACGCTGGAGATTGAGCGTGTCGAAAGGAACGTGGGCCGAGTCTGCAGCGAAAGAGCAATCAGCGCGCGCACTCGCCCCCAGTTCTTCGGGCTGGTCAAACCATGTACCTGTGCAAGTCATGACGATGGGACGACGCGACTGCGTGGCGAGAGCGGCAATGCCTGCCGGTAAGGAGAGAGGGCGGGGGTCAGAAAGTGGTTGCTTGCGGCGAAACGGCAACCCCAGTCCAAAGACGACTCACCAGCCCAGCAGTCCTCCTCATGCTTGAAAAAGACGTCGACCTCGTCGATCAGGATCAGACTCTGCGTGGGCCCCGCATCCTGCTGTTCCCGACCTCCGACCGGTTCAGGCGTCCATTCCTTCGTCGACGCCGCCTGAGTCGGCGTCTGCTTCTTCTGCTGTTGCCAACCAAACAAAGCAGCGAGCGCTCCCCCTCCGCTCTTCTTCCTCGGACTGCTACCATTCACGACATGGTTCCTCGCCGCGTCGCCGACGTACCGTTCGAGGTCTTTCGCCCCTCGGCGTCCAAACCCCGCCGAGACCTCGAACACTTCGTAACCGAGCTGTTTCGCAACGGCGTGCACGGTTGAAGATTTGCCGGAACCGGAGGGACCTTGTAAAAGGATGAGGTTGGTCAAGGTTGGGAAGACGCTCGACGACGAGGTCGAGGCGGATTGCGGGCGAGAAGACTGGGCCAATAAGGAGTCTTCCTCCTCGCCCGCATCGGATTCGGCGTCGCTCCTCAATGGCGACGATGCCAAATCGTCGTCGTCCTCGGACGAGGAGGCCATGAAGTCGTCGAGGCCGTCGCGGCGGCGCTTCTTGCGCTTCTTTTTCTTCGTCGGGTCGATGCCGCGCGCGACTTTTCTCCGGCGCTTCTTGCCATCGGTAGGTAAATCGCCTGCGTCCATCAATCACGAAACAGAGAAGCTCGGGGACATGGTCAGTCGAGTATTTCTCCGCCAGTGGCACGCCCTTGAGTGAAGCTCCGCCGTACGTACCTACACCGACCACTTTCAGCTCTACCAACCAGTCCCTGAGCCACCCCGCACTCTGCCGACTCGTCGAACCGAGTACCTCCTCGGCACGCTGAGGCGCATACTTCACCGTCCACAACTGATCGCGGTTCCGCTGCCCGAGCAGAGGGGAGGAAGCGGGATTGCGCAGAGGTGCGGCGAGTCGGTCGAGGAGGGGATGAGATGGCAACGGCGATGGAAGGAGAAAGGCGAGCGAGGCTGCAGGTCGCGCTTTCGAGAGGTACTCCGGAGGCGGAGGACGAGTTGCTGCCGAGTCGACGCCGCGCGCATAACGAGCGAGAAACCCTCCTCCTCCTCCTCCTGCTTCGCTGGTGCCATCCTCATCGGTAGGAGCCTCCTCGAGAACCTCTCTCCCTTTACCCTTGTCACGCTTCGTCCATTTTCCAGCGGCCGCGGCGTTGGCCAGAGCGGGCCACCCTCCGTGGTGTTCCTCCGCGGTCGGCCACCGCGTCTCGATACCGTCCTGCGTCTTTCTCCGTTTCTCCCTCGCAGCGCCATACATTTCTGCGAGCGGAACAAATTGCCCCGTATCGCGTGCTCCTCCTCCTCTTCCTCCACCGCCGCCACCCGCTGCCAACGACGTTTGCTTCTGCTGCGTTTTCGTCTTTTTCGTCGTCTTCTTGGAAGCAGCACCCGCGCCGACCGCCGGCCGCACGGGCGAAGTCGTCAGATCGAGAATGACCGAGCCGGACGCAGTTCGGGCGATCGCCTGGCTCGAGGCGGAGGTGGACGGCGTCCCACGACGGCTGGAGGAGGACCTCGTCTTCGTCGTCGTCATTGTAGTTTCGCGAAGAGAAGCTGAAGATCCAGTCTCGCTAAAGACGAGTTCTTCGTCACTGTCATCCTCGTCCGTGGTTGTAGTCACGATGCGGTTTCGACGAGTCGTCCTCCTTGTCTGCTCCGTTGCGCCTGCTGTTGCCTTGCCCTTCCTCGATCTGCCGTTCGCCTTGCCATCCTCCCCTCCGGCGGCGGAGGCTCCCGCTTTCTTCGCACCGCCCTTCTTTTTCGTCGTCGCCGCACTTGACGCTTGACCCCTTCGTTTTCGGGTAGTCGCCGCCGCCGCCTCGATGCGCACATCGGCGTCCGACGATGACGAGTCGCCCGAGTCTTCCACGAGGGACAGGACGCCCGTACTCCCTTCGTCGTTGTTGTCAAGTTCTTGCTGCTTCTTCTTCGTGGTGGTGGCGCGAGACTTGCCCTTCGAACCGCTGCTGCCGCCGCCGCCGCCGCCGCTCGAGGTGCCTGCAGCTGACCCCGCACCGTCCGACGCGCCGGTGGTGCTCCTCGGTGCAAAGATCGAATACACCGGTTTCTTGACCTCGCTCCGTGTAGCGGGGACAGGGCGTTCTGGTTCGTCGACTGTTGTAGCAGCAGCAGTCGGTGGTGGGGCAGGTTGAGTCGCTCGCGCATCATCTGCGCCGCCGGGGTCGCCTACGCCTGGGTCAGGCGAAGAATCTGCCATTGCGCCCTCGGGCACAAGCTCGAGCTGGCTAGAAGCCGGAGGAAAGAGACAGAGCCGACCTCATCAAAAATCCTCAGAGACGCGAATCGACGCGTCAACTGGCTGGAGCAGCATAGCTACAGGGGCAATCTCGCATGGGAGCAGACAGGATGATTCAGAAAGAAGTATTAGCACGGGCAGGCGCGCGCAACAAAAAAAAAAGAATTCGTCTATGTTCAAGAAACGTCTCTCCCCTCTCGAGCTCCCCAGCCTCTGCTGCAGGATCTACATGCCCTCCCTCAGCTTCCGCCCTCAATTGGCCGGCCCCGGTCCGGGTCCGCCGTTATCGTTATGTTATGCGCCGCCCCAAGAGGAGGTCTAGTTCTCGGCATCGGCCGGCTCCGAGTCGGCGTACGTCGCCGGGCGCGAGAGCGAGTCGGCTCGGACTCCAGCTGCGACGGGGCCCACAGAGCGAGTCAATACCCAAAAACTTTTGATCCAGGAAAAAGAGAGAGAAAAGAGAGAGGGGGGGGGGGCGGGGACTCACGTCCTTTGAAGCCGCAATCGAGGTCGCGCAACTTGGCCGTCGCGACATGGTACACCCACCCGTGCACGCTCAGGTCGCGCCCTTCGTCCCACGCGGCGCGGACGAGGTCGGAAGCGGCGACGGCTTCGACGGTCGCGCGGACGTGCTCGTCTGTCAATGTGGCGAGTTCCAGGGTCGAGAGCGGGTCCGAGGCGGCGTGCGCGTGCGGCGAGGCGAGCGATTTGATCTAACCGGGGCGCGCGAAGCAGAAAAAGGGTGAGCGTGCTGGGGTTTTCTTTCTCTTACAAGTAGAGAGCGAGAGAGCAGGAGAGCTTACGGGTGCGATCCACTTGGCGATGGTGTCGTCGACACTTCCGGGCTTTGGCGGTTCGACATTCTCACCCGCGTCCTCCTTGACCTTGGCATCGACAGCGGCTTGCATCCCCGCCCTGACACCTCCACAACCCGTGTGTCCTACATGACCCTGGTCGTCAGTCTAAAAAAGCCAAAGTCGAGGGAAAGGGGAGGGACACGGACCGCATACGATGATGGATTCGACTTTGAGGACGTGGACTGCGTAGGCGAGGGCGGCGGATGCGGAGGGGTCACCCGGGTGGAAGCATTGAGCAATGTTGCGCTGTGTGCAAGGCCTCGATTAATCGAAACGAGATCAGAGTTGAGATTAGGGGATTTCCCTCGGGGAGTCGGAGGGGGTTACTTACGTGCACAAAGATGGATCCGGGAGCGACGCCGGTCGACCTGGTAGGGGGCCAGTAAAGTGTCAACCGGCTTTCTCTCTCTGCCCTGAAGGAGGATCATCAACCCACAGTTCGGCCGAGACGCGCGAGTCTGAGCAACCGAGCCAAAAGATTTTGGGGGATTGACCCTGCGCGAGTTTCTTGAGCAAGGCGGGATCCGATTGTGCGAACGCGGCTGCGTAGGTCTCGTTGGCGTCGAGGATCGACTGTATAGTCGTTGTCGTCGAGGGAGGGAGGGGAGGGGAGGAAGGGAGGAAGGGGGAGGGGGCGGACCGGATAAGGGAGCGAGTGAGCGATATGGCGATCAGACGAAGCGATCAGCTGGAAGCGTGGGATGGAAAGTACAGTCTCGACCAACACGCACCTGGAGGAGCTGGGTCGAGGACGACATGGTGGTGCGGCGGGAGGACAGAGCGGGAATTTGTTGGGGCGAGGCGGCGGGTGAGAGCGGGAAGGCGAGCGGTCGGAGCGAGGTCGAGCGGTTGATTGACCAAGACGAGGCGGTCTTGCTAGTGTGCGCCAAGGAACGGTAGAGCATCCACACGTGTGCGTGCTTCAAAGTAAGTTACAGGGCGCTGACAGCTGGGTGCTCCGTGCGAAGGTCAAAAGTCAAGCCTATGATCGACGGAAAAGGTTGTAATCTCGCTTTGCCGAGATGAAGCGAGCCTCCCCGGGCCTCCCCTCGAGCATTTCACCGCCCCACTTGAACTCGTCTGCTCTTGCTTGACACTGGACGCTTGACCACCCGACCTGAGCGACCACCAGGGGTAGTCATGGCGACGGCTCATCAGCAGGCAGTCGCAGTGACCAAGCCAGTCCTCCCCGCGACCTTTGCCAACAGCGTGCGTCCCTCCTCCTTCCACTGCCGGACTCGCGCCCTTCGACTGACCCAGTCTTCGATAACGCGCATAGTTTTGGTCGACCGACTACAGGACCGGTCTCCAGAGCCTGTTTACCGCCCTCGAGGCCGCGACCGTCCAGTCTCAAGAGCTCGCAGCGCACGTCGAGCGCAGGAGCCGCCTCGAACGGACCCTCGCAAACGGTCTCGTCCCGCCCGCACTCCGCAAAGACGGATTCGCACTCGGTGCGTTGCTTGAGTCTGCCCTCAAGTTGGGAGACAATGACCTGACCAACGCACGCACGCCCGGGCAGACGAAGGCGCGTCTCTCCGAATCGGGTTCGAGGCGCTGTTGACCTCTTCCGTCAGCGAAGCCCGCGCCCGTGAACGCTTGGCAGAAGACCTCGAGGTCAGTTCCTACCTTTTTGTCTTACACAGAGAGAGAGAGAAACGAACCTGACCGGCCCCTTGCCCGCGCCCCACGAGCAGCGCACCATCCTCGTCCCGTTCTCGTCCTGGTCCGCCTCGCACGCCCACCGCATCTCGACCTCGCGCACGACCCTCTTCACCGCTCTCGACTCGTACGAGTCTCAGTACGCACTCGTCGCCAGACTCAAACTCGCGTACGACTCGGCGTGCCGGAACGCCGACTTGGCCGAGGACGAGTACAATTTTGTCGCCGCGAGGGACGAGTTGGGCTCGGCGCATGTCCCGCCCCGCCCGGACGACTTGCCCGATCACCTTCCCGTACAACCTCAAACACACTCCGACGATGACGACAAACCTCTCGGACTCGACCGCCGCCGCGAAGACAGCGCCCGCGCGGCCAAGTCGATCGACGACGACGCCGAGGGCGAGCCAGACGAAGGCTTGATCGGTCGCAGTGGCGCGACGGGCGGCGCGAGTAGTAGTGGTGGTGTCTTGAGCGCTCTCGGGAGGGCGCTCTCTGTTCGCAGGTCGGGCGCGGGCGCACTGCGTCAAGGACGGAAAAACCTCGACGATGATGAGAAGGAGGAGAACGACGAGGTTGTCACTGCTGTTGCTACTGAGGGCGGTGGTGGTGGCGGCACCCCGCGAGAGGAGAATGAGGGAGTGCACTTGCCAGCGGGGTTGCACTTGCCGACGATCGATGCGAACGAGGTCAAGGCCAAGTTGGACTGGAGCAAAACCAAGTCAGTCTAATCTCGCCTCGCCTCGATTTCCTATGCTAAAGTGTCAGCCGGGGTAAGATGAGCGGATGCGAGATTCGAGGACTGACCTCTCTTGCTGTTTGCGCCCTCGCAACACGACACCCGACCATTCTCCGCCGTCACTTCCCAAATCAGGTTCTCCTCCCTCCTCTCGAACGTTGTCGGACCGCAAACGGGCCTCGAAAAGTACGAAAAGGCAAAGAAGGACGCTGAAGTCGCCGAGGGAAAGTACAAACGCGAAGTGGTGATTCTGGATCGCTTGCGGTGAGTCGGTCGGGCTTTGCGCGTCGTTGAGGATCTTTTTTTTTTTTTTTTTTTTTTTTTTTTTTTTTTTTTTTTTTTCGCTCGCTCGTGGGGCGCCAACGAGATATGGTCTGCGCCTTACTATCCTGAAGTGCTTTACGACCCGACTGACTCTCCATTGTACACATCCTCGTGCGAAAACCGCCTCCCCCGCCGCAGCCTCTCCCTCGAAGAGACCATCTCGAGCCACCTCCCGTACCTTCAGCGGTGCGAGTCGGACCGCCTCCGCGCCGCGACTTCAGTCCTGCGGTCGTTCCACGCCGCGATCGCCGCGTTGCCCAAGTTGATCGATGCGAGCCTCGAGCGGGTCGGGCAGGCGTTGGAGTTGTGCAGGCCCGAGAAGGACTTGAAGGCCGTTATTGAGATGCGGAGGTATGTCAGCGGGGCTTTCAACCTCTCACGGCGTTTCTTTGGCGAGACACACCGGTCCTTGCGCGCACGCGGCCGGCTGTTCTCCAAGCTTTGCCCGAATGGTGTTCCTCCCGCTGACTTTCGCTCTTGCGTTCCATTTCCCCCTTGACAGGACCGGCCCGTTCCAGCCCTCGCCGGCGACGTTCCAGTCCCATTACTCAGACGAGCCGGTGTCGACGTTTGGGATCGACCTGCGCAAGTATGACGAGACGAACCGCGAGAGGGAGACGGCGCCGGTGCCAAGGGTGCTTGTGCTGCTGCTCAACTGGGTCGAGAAGAAGGGCAAGGACGCTTCGGATGAAGGTGGGTCTGACGGCAAGATGGCGATCGGTCTGACAAGGCCTTTCTCCCCGAGTAAGGCCATAATACTGATAATCTTACCGTTCCACCCACAGAACGCCGCAAAGCGTGGCTTTATGACGTCCCCTTTGCTTCTCAGCACTCTCTCCGCGCGATGCTGAACCCTCCTGCGCTCCTGCGCGCCCACGACGGCGCCGGTCCCGACTTGTCGAGCGTCGACTTGCCCGTCCTGTGCGCGACGACCAAGCTCTGGTTCCTCGAACTCGAGCAGCCGCCGTTCACGTGGGCGGCGTATGAGGACCTGAGGAGTGCGTGGTCGACCAGGGCGGGGATTATCGCGGGAGGAGGAGGAGAAGAGGCGGACAACACGGAAGAGAAGGTCACATTGCTGGCCAAGGTGGTCGGCAAGTTGCCCAAGATCCACTTCGAGGTAAGGGCCTCAGGCTGTGCGTGGGCGTCGGTGAAGGTCCTGTCACTTTATCTCACTACGACATTACCCGGCAGGTCCTCCGCGCCGTCATTGTCAACCTGGGCGAAATGGTCCAAACCACCAAGACGGACGAACCGCTCGACGTCTACCTGCATAAACTTTCGCTCTCGCTCGCTCGCCCGCTCCTCCGCCCAAAGCAGACCACCCCGCTCTCTCTCGACGATCGCTTCCCCGCCGCGGTCATCTCGTTCCTTCTCACGCATCCCGACGAGGTCTTTGACAAGGCTGCCGAGATCGCCAAGAAGGAGCGCGAGGATCGTTACCGTCCTCGGCGTCAGCGGACAAAGCCGGTCGACGAGCGCGTTCGTCGAAGCAACTTGGGTTGGGTTGTTGCGGGCTCCCCGCCGCCGCCGGTTCCGCCTCGTAACGGTCAGTCGGTGACTGTCAAGACGGAAGACCAAGGAGGCCGCCTCTCCGTACCAGAGAAGGACGTCGTCCTCGTTTCCAGTCCGACGGAAGCTACGCGCGAGGAACTGTCCGTCCCACCCGCACCCGCGCCCGACCCCGACAATCAGCCAAGGCAGACGAGCGCAGACGAGCCCGAAGAATGTGACTCGACTCCGACCGCACACACACGCAGTCGATTCGACCTTCCCGAGTCGGTGCCGTTCGTACCGTCCCCGTCCTCGCCCGTCGAAGCGCCATCCGAGCGGCCGCCTTCCCCCGTCGAGGCGCCGTTTGTGCCACCGACTTTGTCCAGCGAGGCGGCGAACCCGTCGCTTGGGGGAGGGGGCCCTTCACCGGAAAAGTACGCCGAGGAAACCGGAAACCCGCTCGACCAAATCTTTCTCCCTCCCGGTGAGTCGCTTCTTCTCTTCTTCTTTTTTTTTTCTACCCGAAGTCTCCACCCACCGAGACGCTAACCCTCTCCCTCGATTCGCAGACGCGGTAAACGCTCGGAAGCCGACGAGCCCCGATGACCCGCTCCGCCTCATGGCGGCCGTCCAGGGCGAAGTCTCCGGCTGGGCTCCCTCGTCTTCGTCGTTGAAACGTTCGACCGGGTCCGCTAGCTCGGGAGGTCGTGGTCTCCGGGGTGCCAGGGGCCCGCGTCCGCCTAGTCAGGTTTTGGCGCGCGTGCAGGTTCTCGAGCAAGAGAAGCACGGCAGCGAGACTTCTTCCTCCTCGGCGGCGCGTTCGAGCTCGGAGCAGAAGCGCGAGACCGCGTGATCGAATTGGCATGCTCCGTTAGGCGCCGGATGGGCGTGCTGGCCACGCGGGCAATCTCAAAGCACAAGATCCATCTCCTTTCTTCCGTACGATATAGACACTCTGCTTTCACTCGAATTGTTCTCTCACTTTCCTGTAGCTTCTTCACTTTGTGAATATCTCTGCAACCACACGCGTCGTCGTGCAGACTCGTCACGACGACTGCTGACTGCGAAGGAAAGGAACGCGTAACAATACAAACAACATGGTGAAGAAGCAAGAATAGACTGGCGGTCAACGAGTCAGCGCAAGGGCACGCTGAAGGTCCTCCTGCAAACGCGTATGGTCAATTACGCGGTTCTGATCTGCGCGAACCCCTAAAGAGACTACCGAAGCCCCGATACGATGCCAGGACTCACCACCTGCATCCGTCGACGCTGTCCGACGAGATTGCCCTGCGGCGAGTTGTAGTGGTTCATGAGCTTGACGAGCGCGGCCTTGACGACCGGGACTCGGACGCGAGAGAAGCGAGTGCTCCGCGCCGACGTGTCGAGGAAATCGGTAATGTTGGGCGTGGCCGTCAAAAGGGTCATGAGCTGCCGCAGCAGAACCGAGGCCATGGAGATCAGTACAGCTGGCGGGGGCAATTCCCTGGATCGGAAGAGCCCGAAAGGCGAACGGACCTGGTTCAGCTCGGCAAAGACGTCGTTCAGTTGCTCGTTTTGCAGGTTCCGCACGTGCGCGACGAGCCATCGTACGTCGCGAGCGAGGTACATCATGCCCGCGTCGCTGATCTGCCGCGGTTCTCGATCCGTGATGTACGACTGTTTTCAGTCGGGGTGCCCGACAGACGGGGACAGGAATCAGCCAGAGGCGAAAAAGAAGAACTGGATCTTCGAAGAGGGGGCGCGCGGACGGGCCGACGCACCTGGAGGATCTTGGCGATGTGCGCGAGTGCACCGCGGTAGACATAGTCTTTTGCAAAGTCGGGCAGTTGAATCAGGACTGAAACCATGACGGTCGAGACATAGTCGACCATGTCTTGCAAGTACGGGCTCGCATCGTCCGCGAGATGAGCCGGCGGCGGCGCCTGCGACGTCGACCACGGGTACTGGGCCTCTTCGAAAAAGTTGTCAACCTTTTGCGCGACCTGGGCGACCATGCGGTCCTGCGTCTGCTTGAGCGTCTGCTGGAACGACGCGAGCGAGTCGAGGTGGATCGTGCCCCCTCTCTGGGTGGCCCTACGGTTTTGTCACTTGTTTAGCTTTAGCGAGAACGACGGATGACAGGAG
Source organism: Rhodotorula sp. JG-1b (assembly GCA_001541205.1). Lineage (NCBI taxonomy): Eukaryota > Fungi > Basidiomycota > Microbotryomycetes > Sporidiobolales > Sporidiobolaceae > Rhodotorula > Rhodotorula sp. JG-1b. The sequence continues at coordinate 804 of KQ954532.1, read as the reverse complement.
TAAACCAGGGGGGACGAATTCTCTGATGATGCGCACCTGAGCGTGACGAGCAACGTTTCGAGATCGGAGCAAGCAGTCTGGAAGAACAGCACGTTGACCACGATTTGCGCCAGTTGCGAGAGATTGCTAATCATGTTGAGCCTCCGTTGGATATTTTCGCTGACTTGCTTGATGAGGAGGTTGTCCAGTGCCTATCGTGAACGGGGGAAGTGTGGATCTCGGTCAGCTCCCTATGGAATTTGGGGGAGAATCAAGAAAACAGACTTTGCGGAGGACATCGTCAATGTCGCGGTGGTGTTCTGCGAACCCTTCGGCGAACTGGTAGTATTGTTCCGTGAAGGACCGGATATCAACGCAGCAGAGCGGGTACGTCTGCGAGAACGGCAGCGCGAGCGGGAAGCGGGAGCCCCTGCAGATTGCGAATTGAACAGTCGTCAGCTCTCCAGTGTGCTTTATCGCCGAGTTCCGGTCGGACCGGGTGTGAAGGGAAGGCAGAGAGAAAGGGGCACTCGCGCTTTGAGCTGGTCGATGGACCACTCCCCGCTCGGCGGAAGCCAAGTGACGCTGACGACCTTGTCAAACTCGTCCTCATCGTTGACCACCATCGGCTGGTGATCGTCATCAATCACAATCTGTGTACGGTTCAAGCAATTGCTCCATGTGAGCGCTTGAAAACGGGCGGGGAGCAAATTGGGACGAGCTCAGGAGAGACTGGGAACAGGAGGAGGAGGAGGAGGAGGAGGAGGAGGAGGAGGAAGAGACAGGGCATGGGGAGAGGGAGAGGGAGAGGGAGAGGGAGAGGGA